>PVJI01006859.1:0-82943 GCA_004026765.1 Micronycteris hirsuta | reverse complement strand
ATTGTTGAGGGGGATTATAGGGGGTCTGTTCATCTTCAGATGCTGAATCGTTGGATTCTGCGGCACTATCGTCGCTATCAGAATCTGGGAGGGGGGTAGCTACGGCATTATTGGATTGTGACTCACTGGATCGGGAAGGGGTTGGTTGTGAGGAAGTGACTTGACTACGTGTAACCGGAAATGCTAAGGCTTGTCGGGGTGTTTGTTCGAGCGTTAGGGAGAGAAGGTCTTGGGAGACTTGTTGGAAGTCTTTTAAAATTTGCAAAGCCTCACGCTTCTCTGCAAGAAGGGAGCATGGGGAGGCGATATCGTGGGAGCCAAGATTAGAGGGAATGACCGCGTGCGGGACAGGACGCCCGCCGGGCTTAATGGCAGTAGGTCTTAGGACGGGCCCTAGAAAGGGGGTGTTTGTGGAGGTGTTTGTAGGGGGAAGGGGAGCAATAGGGGCATAGGTGGGTGGATGAAAAGGGGGCAGTTGAGTGTTAGAAGTATTAAGGAGAGGCCAGCCTGAGTTGTTGTATTGAGCAGCGGCCGCTTCTAAGTCCGCTTGGTCTGTAGAGTTTAACTGGTCGGGAGGGGGGTCGAACTGGAGAGATGGGTAGAGTTGAGGCGGGGCAGAACTAGAATTACCGCCAACATCATTTTTGAGGTTCCCAAATCTGGGGGCTTTTGGGTGGGGAGGTCTGGAGGGGCTGTTGGATCAATAGGGGGGTCTATATCTATAGAGGTTGAGGGGCGGACTGAGGGGCTACGGGAGGGAGGCTGCGAGTGGTTTTTTAGCGCCTCCTCTCCTTCCTTGCACAGAGAAATTACATCAGGGGAGTCTTTATGAGTGGTTAAGATCTCTTTTATGAGATTATAATAGCTAAAGGCAGTGACGGGAACGGTCTCAGGACCAAAAACTTTGTAATAATCATTCATACAATCTCCTACTTGTTTCCAGCACCGCAAGTCAATGGTGCCCTCTTGCAGGAACCAAGGACAAAGTTTAAAGACAAAATTGAAAAATGAGAGCAAATCCTTTTTCTTAACCCGAGTTCCACGCGCCTTGAGAGACTGCTTTAACTGAACTATGAAAAATTCATGCTGAGAGAGTGCCTGTCCCATAGTGGGCTTACCTTAATCTGTCGTCCTGGTAGAGGGGTCCACAAGGCTGCACAATGCAACGACACACGGGTGGGCAGTCCGGTGACGGTTTGAAGAATGCTCCGGGTGATGGAGGGACGACGCTCGATCAGCTAACAGGGGATGCCCCATGTTGGGCGCCACTTGCCCCGACCAGCAGGGCAGTCAACTGGGGTAGACCTGTTAGTGAAGGAGTGAGAGGGACAGGAGGCGCGAAGAATGGCAGCAAGACAGGGTTCTGATCAAGCTGCAAATTTTATTTGAGGATCGCGGGTATATGTACTGGTTGGCTGAGGGGCGTTGCTGGAGAAGCTCTGTGGAGTCGTGGGTCTTACTGATTGGTCCTCTTGCTCTAGGGGCTATATGCCTTTTATGGGCAACGGGGAGCTTATTGGCGGCAGGGCTGTTGCACATGCGCAGTGCTATGGTTTTGCTGATGCCAGGATCCCAACACATGAATTCGGGATTGTCCGCTCCACTGGCCTCATCCCACTGGGTCCGGGTCCGCCAGCCGTGGTCCCCCAGGCCTGTTTTAGTGTTGTACACCCAGCTTCACGAACCGCCATCTGGCCGTGCGCCCGGCTCTGCCCTGCTACCGGTCTGGATGAACGTGTCTTTAACTCTTTGGTTGTCGGACTTCCATAAAGTTTGATTTTCTGTCAGTTCTGGTTGTTTTTTGTTTTTAAATTGTTGTTTTCCATCTTTTGGTTGTGTGAGGAGGAACAGCATGTCTAACTATGCCTTCATCTTGGCCGGAAGTCCCCCATATTTTCTTTATGTACCCCATTTGGACAGCATAACTGCTATTGCTTTTTCTTTTGACAACGTTGTCTTTTCCTTATTTTTAAAATTTTCTTAGAAAATGAGAAACAACCCAATTTTAAAAATCTACCCACAATTGTTCACTAAACTTTCCTCTTACACCCTGTATTCCCATTTCATTCTGTATGTCTAAACAGTTCTTCTCCTGCAGAGACTTTGACACTTTGTGCTGACCTGACTGACAAAGCATTATGATTGAAACGTTGATTTAAAAACCATCCTGTTCCTTCACAAAGCCCCAACCTTTGATCTTCTCTCAGAAGCAATTTCCAATCAGCCCTTTTTTCCATGCTTGTGAATGTTTGGTGTGCAATCCTACCCAGGCCTTCTCTGTCTCCCCAAAATGAGAGGTTGAGACCTTCAATTCTACATTGTCATTACTGTCCTATTGGAAGTCTTAGTGTAGGATTTGGCTTTCTATAGTAAAGGAAAAATCAAATATAATGAACCTCATGCTCTGGCTGTGTTTACATGCTTTAGAATGAAGTGGGGTTTTGGCAATAACCTAGTTCACTTGATCTGTGCAGGTGAAACCAGATTAATTCAGCACTTTTTATCATTATTTTGTTTGGCTCTTTGTACTCAGAGACAATGTCAGCATGACTTGAATTAATTGGGTAATTGCAGAATTTTTAACCTTGTGATACAAATGTAAAAACTCTGACAGTCCATAATAAAGAGAAGAATGAAAAATTACTTATCTAAGACTTTTAAAACTGTTCAGCTTTTTCTTAAAGGCAAACTAAAATGTAAAATCAATAAGATTAGGGCTTGTTGAGTTGCATGTAGGTGGAAACTTTGGAGCCTTATCTTCTCATCCTTCTCACTCTGGGTGTATTCTCCTGAGACAGAATGATAACTTGGAACGTGATCCACTGGAAAAAACATGGATCAAGTCAGAGTTTGCATCTTGGTCAAATTTGCATCAAATGTGACGGAGATGCAAACTCTAACTCCTAAAATATTCTCACAGCTCTGATTGGTGACTGCTGGAATTACATACACTTCTATCTCAAGAATAATTATTTATTTCATTAAAATATGACTTTTGAAAAATAATTAGTATTCATATATAATGTGTTTGAATATTCATATGAAAGTATTTGAATATTTCTGCAGATATTTGAACTTCCTTAGTATTTTATTCAGAGACCTAGATTCAGCCAATTGTATTTCTAAAATGAAGTTATAGGGTCTTGAGTTTATAGATATTTTAGAAGTGAAGGATAGAAAGATATATGAATTTCGAATCTGCTTGGTATTCTTTCTTGCTGAGGCCTCTATTCAGACTAGGTCTCTAGCTGTGGCGTATAAAATCTAGGAAATGTGTGTCAAAGGACTGTGTGTGTGTGTGTGTGTGTGTGTGTGTATAGTATTCAAGATCATCTGCAGTTAGAGTCACCTGCAGAGCTACTACAACAGCTACTACAACACAGGCTTATTGTAGGGGTTAGTGGTCTGGCCTGTGTGGCTGTCATTTCAGAAAAATCTAGAGTTGATTCTAGGGTATAATCAGGTCTGAGAATTGCTGAATAATTCCATTGAAAATTGGTGCTTTTATTCTAGTCATTTTTGTAATGGATGCAGGTCCTCAACAAATTATAATCTTCGTATAGATAGGGTTTAAATCAGAATGGATGGTGATAAGACCACATGGTCCAGTTTTCTTGTTCTGAATACATACGTTATAGGGCTTACCCAATCTTCTTTAAATTTAATAACATTAAAAATAGTATCTTTTACTGAACAGCTGCTATTTGTAGTTATCAGCATCAGTGCTAACATTTACTAAGCACTTGCTATGATGTGCACATATATAATTTCTTCTAATTCTCATAAAACTCAATTCTGTGAGCATAAAATCACGCCCCCCTCTTTTTTTTTACAGATGACAAAATTGAGTCATAGAAAGGTCCAGGTGACTTACCCAAGGTTACCCAGGTAGTGAGTGTAGATTTCTGGCTGCAGATCTTTATATACATTGTCTCTAAATTGTATACCCTACAAGATAAGTATCAAATACGTACCTCATTTTACAAATGAATATACAAGTAGCTAAGGCTTTGAATAGTTAAATAACTTAGATACTAAAAGCAATTTAAAGTCAAACCCAGATAATATTTAATTATTATGCTTAAAAGAATATCTTTTCTCATCCCCTGTGAGGGCTTGAAGTGCCACACTTAAATGGAATTCTTCCCAAACCAATATTACTTTGAAAAGAAAAAGCTAGTATACACTATGAGTTTAAAAGATTATATATACCAAAGTAATTGAAATGCTTGGATATGAGCTTTGGGGATTATAGAGAAGACAAGCATGAGAGTCCAAGAGACCAAGCCTATATCCTCTACTTTAAATTCCACATTCAAGTTTATTTTAAATGTATAAATCTGTTAAGCTATATAATTCCCTGGATTATTTACATTCTAGTCAGGGTGACTATTGAAGGATAGTGTAATTATAAAGTACAGTTTCCAAGCTGAATGAAATTGCTTGTTGTGTAACAGGCCTGTGGGGGACTGACCTCTGGAAATGCCCAAAACAAGTACTTATAAATTATGGTTAGAAGTAAATGATATGTAACCCCTGAGTTAATACATGAAGTGAGAGATGGTCTTGGATTTGGAAAGAACATTTTCTTCTGCTATTCATCAAACTCAGAGAAAAGATTAGACTCAGAAGTACATTTTCTTTTTGACTTTCTTTTCTATTTCATAACATCCCAGTTATGAAATAGAAAGGGGCTACTGCTCCATCACCTTCAGGAGCTACATGAGGAGCAACTGTTTGGGTGGCAGGATGAAACGTAGCTTTTCTGCTAATGTTCAATGTCTGTGAGATTTTATTGTTTGAGCAGAGAACAGCACCTTCCAGTTCTGCCTCAGTCAGCTCTAATGTTCCATCCTCCTCCCCTCTGCTGCATTTCAACATCCACTACCATTTCTTAGTGCAGCTTCCTGAGTAGATTCAATGAATGGTGGGCAGGTGGCTGAGGTATATATGGCAGCGTTACATATTGCAGGCAAAATGTAAGCACAGTGAATACAATTACAAGAAAAAGGTAGCAATGATAAAGATGTTCCCATGCCCTTACTGCTATTATTTTCCCTCCTTGTATGAAATGAATTCTTGTATACAACCAGTGCTTATCTGGCCCTTTTCCATATGATCATCACTTTGTATAATCTAAGTATATAAACTTACACTGAAATTAGGAGATACTCACTTTTCTACATTTATTTTCACTTAGACATCTATCTGTAATGATATTTCTCTTCTCCCACTCATCACTTTATTCCAGTCACATCTGTATGAAGGAAGGAGGAAGGTTCACAGCCTAAATTCCTAAATTGTTCTGGTTATCTATTGTTTCACAACAAACTGCACCCATGATAGTTATTATATCTCACTATTTTATGTGTCAGTATTTTGGCAGGAATCAGCTGGAAGAATTTATTCTGCTCTATGTGATGTTGACTGGAGCAGCTGGTTTTGATCTGGAGGGTCCAGGAAAGGCTTCACTCATACCCCTGACATCTTGGTGAGATGGCTGGAAGGCAGTGCGCAGATGGACTGCAGGCCCTCCCCACGAGTCTCAGGGTCTCTCCATGTGTTCTTTCTAGTAGAGTAGCTGGGCTTCTTACATGGTGGCTCAGGACTCCAATAGAGCAAAGCGGAAGCTTCCAGTTCTGTTAAGTGTTGACCTAGAGTCTTGCATAGCATCTCTTTTGTACTCCATTCATCAAAGCCATTAGCAATCAGCCCAGATTCAAGTGGAGGGGAATCCTTGGCCTGAAAACCTCATCCAGTTCTTAGCTCTGAAGGATGTTCTCAAATTCTTTTGTTTTAAATTTATGGGAAAATACATCTAACATAAAAATTACCATCTTTATCATTTTTAAGTCTACAGTTTAATAATGTCAAGAACATTTACATTGTTGTGCAAGCAATCTTCAGAACTCTTGATCTTGCAAAACTGAAAGTTTATACTCTTTAAACAACCCTCCATTCTTTACTCCCCCAGGTCCCTGGCAACCATTCTGCTTTCTGTCTCTACGAATTTGACTAGTTACCTTATTTAAGTGGAATCATGTAGTATTTGTCCTGTGACTGGCTTATTTCACTTAGTATAATGTCTTTAAGTTTATTCCATGTTGTAGCCTGTGTCAGAATTTTTTTCCTTTTGAAGGCTAAATAAATACTCCACATTTTATATATCACATTTTGTTTATTCATTCATCAATTGATGGACTTTCACTCTTTGGCTATTGTGAATAGTTGATATACAAACATCTCTTTGAAATCCTGCTAATATTTCAATTTTTTTTGGATATATGCCCAGAAGTAGGATTGTTGGGTCATATGGTACTTCTGGTTTCTATTTTTCTGAGTAGTTGCCATACTGCTTTTCTTAGCAGCTGCACCATTTACCTTCCCACCAAAGGTTCTAATTTCTCCATATTTTTTCTATCACTTGTTAATTTCTCTCCCCTCTCCTCCCATCTCCTTCCTGTTCTCCGTCTTTGCCTCCCTCTCTTCACTCCTTCCTTCTTTCCTTTCTCCTTCCCTCCCTCTTCTTTCTTTCTATATATATTAATAGCTGCACCCTGGTGAGTGTGAGGCGGTATCTCATTGTGGTTTTGATTTGTATTCCTCTAATGATTAGTGATGTTAACCATCTTTTTATGTGTTTTGTTGGCCATTTGTACATTTTCTTTGGAGAAAGGTCTGCTTAAGATCTTTGCCCACTTTTCAACTTTTTGTTGTTCAGTTGTAGGAGTTTTTTTATATAATCTGGATATTAACCTCTTATCAGGTATGTGATTTGCAAATATTTTCTCCCATTCTGTAAGTTGCCTTTTTTTTTCACTCTCGATTTTTTTTTTGGTTACACAGAAGTTTTTAATTTGGATATAATTCAATTTATTTATCTTTATTTTTACTGCCTATACTTTTGGTGTCATACAAGGAATAACTGCCAAATCCCGTGTCATGAAGCTTTTCCCCTCTGTTTTCTTTGAAGCATTTTATAGTTTTAGCTTTACAGTTAGGTTCTTTGATCCATTTAGAGTTATTTTTTGTATACGGTATAAGGTAAATGTTCAACTTTATTCTTTTGCACGTGTATATTTAGTTTCCCCAGCTCTATTTGAGACTGTCCTTTTCTCATTGAATAGTCTTGGCACCCTTGTTGAAGATGACTTAACCATGTATGCGAGGATTTATTTCTGGGATCTTTATTCTATTTCATTGATTTTTATGTCTGTCTTTGTGGAAATATCACATTGTTTTGATTGCTGTAAATTTATAATAAGTTTTGGAATCAGAAAGTGTGGTACCTCCAATTTTCTTCCTCTTTTTCAGTGTTGTTTTGATTGTATGGGATCCTTTGAGATTTCATATGAATTTTAGGATGAATTTTTCTATTTCTGTCAAAAACACTGTTGGAATTTTGTAAGGATGGCATTAAATCTATAGGTTGTGGTGGATACTACTGACATCTTAAATATACTGTCTTTCAGTTCAGGATATATTTCCATTTATTTGTACCAAGTTCTTAATATAGACTACAAACAAAGAAAAAAATTAGGTCTACTATAGCTGGGAAAGAAATGCAATGGTTTTGATTTTCTGCCTTAGGAAAAAGCAATATTTATAGTAGTAAAATTAAATGTCATCTAACTTTATTCAATGATTAAAACAAAAACATTGCATATTAAATTTATTTTGAAAATATTTCCCACTAGAGAACAATTTTTGAAATGTATATACATCTCCCATCCAAGTACTAACCAGGCCCGACCCTGCTTAGCTTCCGAGATCAGACAAGATCGGGCGCGTTCAGGGTGGTATGGCCGTAGACGAAATGTATATACATCTATTCCTGGCAAGTAAATGTTCTCTGTTTCTTTGTTATTTTCCATGGTTTCAAAACTATCTAAAATGGACATTCTGAGACTTGCCTTGATATAGTTATATAAATAGCATTTACTAGAAGACTCCAAACCCTTTGAGAACAATATCCCTTTTATTTTCACACTTTTCTCCTATACTCATTAAATATATATTGGTTACTGAATCTAAGGGGACAGATAAAAGTACTGACTACCTAATCTTACCAGCAGCTAAACTCTTAGCACACATTATTTATCATACTCAATCTTTCAGATCTATATCCAGTCACAATAAAAAGGCTTAATCTTGTCTCAAGTTCTGTTTGAGGGAAGAATGTTAAGTGAGCACTTCAGCATTCTTCCTTATTTTGAGGAGCACGGAGAGCTTGTTATCACTCACCGTTCCTGGCCTACAGGCTGAAGGCAAAGGAGTTCTCACATCAGCAGTGTTCTCTTCTTGACTCAGGAAAGGTTGCTTCATGTTGCTCTTTGACCTCAAAGGAATGACTTTTTTTAAGTGCCAAGATAATGTACTTTAATTTTAAATAATTTAAGTACAATTATAATAAAAATGGCTTAATAATTTTTTCATATAATTTTTCTAGGGGGATGCACACATTCTTTTAAATTATTGTGGATAAAAATGATACCAAATGTTACAAGACCAGGCAACAGGAGGTTTCAGATGAAGAAAGATGAAGCTTTGTAACAAACGCCCTTGTGCTCCA
This sequence comes from Micronycteris hirsuta, assembly GCA_004026765.1. NCBI lineage: Eukaryota > Metazoa > Chordata > Mammalia > Chiroptera > Phyllostomidae > Micronycteris > Micronycteris hirsuta. The sequence goes on along the minus strand of PVJI01006859.1, from coordinate 74,371 downwards.
TCATTATTAGAAAAAAACAACACAATAAAACAAAGTCAACTTCCTCCATATTGGTTATATTCTAGAAACTCTTTGGAGATTAATTTTTTTGGCCAATATTGTATTTCTTTTTTCCTGTGCATCATGTAATACAATCAGAAAAACACACATAGAATTTTTGAATCCCTTGCGGAAAGATCAACCTTCTCTTGTTATATAAACTCAAGGAAGTAAAACTTCCTTCTTAAGATTTTCAAGGTGAAGGCATTTTGACGGCTTTACCAAATAATCGATATAATACATAAATGGCACCAGTGAAGTGCTGCTCTCCCTTCCATTACTTAGAGATGTCCTTTGTATGAAATTCAATTTTTCAGTTAACTACTGTTCAAATGGAAGAGATTTTGCCATCTTCAAAGTATTAAATGAACTGTCTATTGGAAAGTGTGTTGAAAACAATGTTAATTGTAGCTGGCTTTGCAAATAAATACAAGTTCCTAAATCATATTATAACATCAACTTTAACAAGTACACAAATGACTCTTACAGGCTTTTATGCTAAGAAAATGTGAAATACTTTTCATTTTAAATTTCATCCAGTAATTTATTGCAAAATATGAACTACAGAATAGTGGTATTTTCCTGATTTCTCTTATTCAGTTTTGCTCTGGAGTCACTCATACACTTCTAAGTAATGGCAGCACTTGGAATTCTAATCCTTCTGTAAGCAATTAATGGGAAGGGATGTGGGACAAAGAGAGTGGGTCAAAGGGATGTGGGCCAAAAGAATGTATATATAAGTAGCTAATGAAATAAGGGGCTTTACTGGATGGAACAGAATTGAAGAATGGTGGCGTGCACACAACCTAAGAAAAGCAGCCTTTCTGCTGCTCATTCTGAAGTTCTATTTCATCTTGAAAATGAATACTTTGTGCTCTTCCATTAGTCTACACTACTTATGGTATATACATTTACTTGCATTAGAGAAAATGGGTCAAGTTCATGAAGGGTTTAGAACAAAAAGGCAAATCTGTTATATCACAAGTTCTAGCCCCAGTGACTTAATAGTATGGTCTAAATACTGTACTGAGAAAAATTTGAATAAATGTCCAGCCTTACTATAAATGAGTACCGTGACTGACCAACAGTGTCTGTGTGAGTGACAGAGAGCAGGCAGGTGTCATGCATGAAGCCACTTGTGATCTTCAGTTCAGGGATTACATTAGGAATTTTAGTACTAAAGGAAAATATACTCTGAAAGAGCAGGGATCATTGAGAACATGCACTTCAATTTGTTCTTTCCTGTAGAATTTAAATATATGTCTCCTCAGTATGTTTCAACACTTGCTAAGAATTTAGAGAGGTTGAAATAAAATTTACTTGTTTAATTTTCAATTGCTGGGGCAAAGTTTTTAAAAATGCCTGTATGTATCCCTAAAATTACTTGGTTTTATTTTCTTTCATAGAGATACTAAAAAGCAGCCAACGGGGGAAACCACTGGTATAGCCACCCTGCTTTACACATATTCCTAAGTCCATTCACAGGTGACAAAGTACATACCGTGAATGATTTTACTTGGCTTCATTTTTTTTTAAGAAGATGAATCTTTATTTCCACATAATTAAACCTAATGAGTTTAATTGCAATCCTTCTAAATATCAAAGAATTTCCTGCACCTTGAAGGTTCTTGAACTTTTTTGAAATTGCCTGTTTAATAAAGGATCATGCGGTGGCCGCTGAAAGGTTTCCTTCTGGCTTTACAACTCAGGCGTAGATATAAGAAGAGTGTAATTACCAGATACAATCCCTAAACAGAATTGAATTGCTTCCTGGTGCCATGCTTGTTCCAGACTGACCTTCAACAGGAACAAACAACACTGCAGCTCTGTGTCCTTGTTAGATTTCAGACCCAAAACTTTTTTCTTCCTTTTTCCAGGCACCAATGGAATAGGGAAACTGGTGTTGCTTTTCCTTTGATAACTGTCATCCACTTGGTCAGAGGACCAGAAATCCCAGTTATTGTTTTACCTTAAAAACCAAAGAAAGCTTATTAAAAGAGCAATTCCGAAAGATCCACAATAAATCACTTGTGAAACCTGAACCAGTCCAGCAGCCTCTAAACCAACCACCTGCTTCTTGTTCTTTGAGGAAAACAAATTATTCATTGTGCACGAGGTCACAGGGGAAGATTGACCATGGAAAACCCTAAACCAGGAAATGGGGTCTCCTCCACCGGTAGTTCACATTCTAGCAATAGTCAAGTCTAATTCCTCTACTTGACTCTGTGAAATTAGATTCCTTCACCGATAGGTTCCCCCACTCCCCAATCTCACGAATCTTTATATATAATACGTGTTAGGTTGAGATGCTCTTTTCTCTTTTTCTGAGGTGGAGCATTTTGGTATATTCAACACCCTAATTAGTTTTTGGATAATTACTGTATTTCTTGGACTATAAGATGCACTCCTCACCCCCAAATTTGGGAGGAAAATGGGGGTGCATCTTATAGTCCGAATGTAGCTTACCTGAGTTCTGTTTATATTTACATTGGTGAAATATTATGTTGTTTATGTTATTAACTATTTTACTACATTTTTTGCTTCTAAATTTCTTTTCCTATTATCTTCCTCTAAAACCTAGGTGCATCTTATGGTCTGGTGCATCTTACAGTACAAAAAATATGGTAGCTGCTGGGGTGGGCAGAAACCTTCTAGAAAACTCCGCTGGCCAGTGGAATTTTCAGGCCAGAACTTCTAACTGCTCCACCCACCCTGTAAATATGCTTGCATGCATGCCTGCATGTATGTCACACACATAATACTCTCGATTCCTTTATATCATATCAAGGGTCTAAATAAAAATACAATGTCTGCTGATAACTAGGCTTCTAATTGCTTTTCTGAGGCAGAAAATGAGGGCAGGTAAGGCATTTGTAGCAATTAGAATAGAGAATACTCATTTACTCATCCTTTCTGAATTGTAATCATTTCTGCATCCCTCCTTGACCTGTTCACCCCTTCCACCACCACTGCACCGCCATATTACCCCACACATAGTTAATAAAAACAATTGACCTCGTTATTTGTGAATAATTATTTTCATCCCTTATACAAATGCTCAGCCACACAAACTCTTAAGAGCTTTTAAAAAAAAAAAACAAAAAAACTTGCAGTGCACATAACAAAATGTGAGGCATCTGACAGGCAGCCAGACACCTGTGGGGATCATTGTAAAACAGATGGTGCAGTAGCAAATTAGTTCAAATGTAGACATCACAATGTAATCCTGGAAAATGTTCACAGATGTGCCTTGTGACAATCCTGGTGACCCAGACCCATTCATCGGTTAGAGCATTCTGGTCAGAGGGGAATGAATTGCCTTGTGACAATTAAAAAAATTAGCAAATTTGTGTTTTGGGAAAGAAAGATGAATCTGAAGATTAGAAAGGACTCTTTCCTGAAAACTGCAAGCATCTTATCCTTTCTGGCATTTGCATTTTTTTTTTTTTCTTGCCAACAAGCTGCTTGCTCCTGCTTTCTTCGGGCCTTCACAGATACAGTTTGCATTCTAGGATGTCTTTCCTGTCCTGCTCTATTGGAAAATTTCTACTTGTTTACCTAAATGTGTCCCGTGCGTTACTTCCTCTGTGAAGATTTCCCAGATACACTTATCACCCTGTGCTAGCAAGGCAGGGTAAAGAACTTCCGTCTTCCCATAATCCTTCTCCCATAGCACTGACATTATACCCACACCCACCACCTTCCCTATACTATGAGCTATGAGCACCTAGGACAGCATCGGGCATATATTAGGTTGTCAGGAAACATCTGTTGGAAAAAAAATTAGGGATGATTTCATATATGTTCTGAGATTATAAATTTCTTGTGGGTCAAGACCATGTTTTGTTCAGTTTTTCTTTATATAAGCCAGCCAAATGACTTTTAGAGAAGTGCCTAATTAATGTTGCTGCATTTAATTGTGAAGAGGTGGGAAAACATAGAGCCAGGAGTTAAGAGAATAGGATTCTAGTCCCTTCTTGGCCAATAATTCAATAGGCAAGTCAAGATAAGTAATATAACTTTTCTAGACATGAGTGTCCTTTTAAGAAAGATGGACAATGACCACACATTTTCTGTTTACCTAACAGGTCTCTTATGAGGATCAAATATATTTTCTAGGTTTGGAAGTGCTTTATGAAGAAAAAGACAGTTGGTATAGTGAGAATAAGCTCACGGTCTGGAGTCAAACTTCCTCCATTACTTTTTGGCTGTGTGACCTTTGGTACGTTAGTTAACGCACATGAGGCTCACTTCCCCCATCTGTAAATGGGGATAATGTTAGTGTGTACCTCATGAGGTTACTGTGAAAAGCACTTAGTACAGTAACTATAAATACTAAGTCTTAACAAATGCAAGTCTTTAAATATTACAGTTTACCAATTTATACAAAATTAAGTTGCTATTAATACTCAATAATGAATTAGTGTTTTTCCCTTTAAGACAAGTAGAAGGAGAGCCTCCCAGAGGTGAAAAAGAGGCCACCATACTCTTGCTTCCTCTTTCATGGCCTCTTCCTCCAGCCAGCTTTAGACTGGGTTATCACGAGCAAGATAATCCACGGTAGATGCCCTCTTCCACGGGGGCAAGTCATTTGGACAGCACAGGCTCTGGATCAGCCTCGTTTTCCCCCTGAATTCTTAGAAATGTCTGACTTAGAATAAGAGAGCCCTGTGACAAAAAGGAAAACTATCTAGACAATTCCCTGAAATGGTCTATTCCCTTTCAACTTACTGTTGCTCGTCACCTTGGGTCCCAGGCACCTGCTCTAGGCAGCTCTGATTCATAACTTTTCTAGGACTCGTTCCACTTTTCACAAGCTTGAAAAGAGATTTTTTTCAAAGCAAAATTTACAATTTTTAATTATAAGACTTTAGGATGACGTAAGGCAACTGCAACAAGAAAATCTCAAATTTACTACTCCAAAGGTCTATTTGCCAGGTCCCTTCACAAGCACTCTCTGTTAGCCATATGTGTCCTAAACCCTGAGATAGGACAAAGGTCTCGCTGATCTTCCTTAAATAGGAGACCCTTTAATCATGTCCCGTTGCTCTTTGGAGTTCAGATTCCTCTTTTCATGGGATGCATTAGAACTCAGACTTGCATACTACCTGGAAACTCATTCGTCTTCACCTGTAGGGCAGGGCGTCCTTAGTGTTCAACAATGCAGTCCCCAAAACTTGAATCACTCAGTCTCAGAAATGTGGGACTTTATCTATATTTTGCGGGGTGGGGGTGGGGGGCAAGGCTCAGAAAATTACCAAAGACAACTCTGCTTTCTCTCTCTGGATAAAATACACATCTGCATGCCTAAAACCCCTCACTCAAGTTGTCGCTTGAAAAGATAGGGAAGGACTTAACCTAAGCTCACATTCTAGCTTATTTCTAAGTAGACTGCCTATGGCTGTTGTACCCTCCCTGGACTTGGTAATCTTTCATTTTGAAATAAAGATTCAGAATCCATCTCCAAGAACAAAAAACAAGCAGTTTTTTCTTCTTTCATTCCTCTGGGAGAACAAAATTTTACAATCAAGAACTATGGATAGTGTTAAGAAGCAACTTAACGTGCCATCTAATTGTGAGTAGGAAGACAAACTCAGTATCAACTTCTTCTTATTTAGAAATGATTTTAGTTGGTCCTTAGATGAAAAAAAAAAAAAAGAATGCCTAAGTAATGTTTTCAAACCCTCCTGCCATTTTAACCCAGTTTGACAATATAGCCTTACCCAGTGCTGAAATATAGCCTTTTTGTTCTGATAGTTTGGAGAATTTTTTAAATAAGACGCATTGGGGTAGTTGGAATAATGAGATCTGCCAATACAAACTTTTGCTTCCCAAAGAAAGTCTTTACATATCAGAAGGTAGTCCTGATGCTAACTTTATCATCAGGGAAAGATGAAACAATCTTAATGGAAGATGTTAATTGCCAATAAAAGAAAATGTACTCCAACCCAGGAGTGGGGGTGATGGGAGGGACTTGGATTCAAATTACAGCTCTGGCATTAACTAGCCTTGCAAACTTTAGGAAGTTATTTAACCTCTCCTTGCCTGAATCACATCCCCGTAAAAGTGAGGATAATGGAAGTAACTGCATCGTAGGGATGGGATGAGATTTAAAATAGAAGGTATACATAAAGATGATATATGTGCTGGCATGATGCCCAGCATGTACCTTAGTGCTCAAAACACCTTAGCTATTAATTATTGACATTGTTATTGCTGCTGCTGTTTTAGGATAAGAGAAAAATCTGGCCCAAAGGAAAATAAACTTATTGCTGTGACTAGTAAGACACTCAGTCTTTCCTTCATCATTTCAATTCCAGTTCCACTGAAATATCACATGGATGGAGTGTCCTGGAGTGGGATAGAAACAGTTCTTGCTTTGGAGGAACTTGCTTTCTTACCAGAATGTTGCAAAACAAAGCATAATAAGCAAAACAAGAAGAGCAAGCCTCTTTTAAATCTTTTGGAATTGATTCATACCACCTTGTGGGTATCTTCCTTAAAATCCCACTTTATATTTTTATTTATGCTTTTTGAAGTTCATATAAAGTCAATATGTAGAGATCAGCTTTATGAGTATTGAATTTCTACAAAACATTTCTGTTTGGAATGCAAGTCTCACGAAGCACTGATCCGTGCTTTTTATTACTATAAAAATGAATGGATTTGGTGCTTTATTGTACTTGTTGAATAATAGCTAAAAGACCATGAAAAATACAAATAATCTAGGAATGACCATCTTAAAGTCCCCTAGGAAGAAGAGAGTGGCTTGCTAAAAGCATTTAAAGAACAACAGATGTTAGGAAATTTGTTGCGACCCATTCAATTTATAATGGCTTCAGAGCTTTCAAGACTCTCCCACTGTCAAAAGTGGCTGTTGTCTGAAAGTCACAGGTGGGAAATTATTAACTTTTCATGCATATGTTAAATGAGTAGGTGATGAAAATGAGAACAAACAAGACACTAGGTGGATCCACCTTGGCTTTTACATTGCAACTTGTTCCATGCTGTGTACAACCAACATTTTGTCATTGATAAGAACGAGCACCAGAGAAATTGGCCTGCAGTTTACCATCCTTGTGGAAGAGTCCTGGGGACTTGGGAGGGGCTCCTACTCCAACCTACTCTAACTAGCTCTATGCGAGAAGTCACAAAGATATGTTTCTCCACCTTAAGCTTCATCATGCCCTTCCAGAACAACAATGCCATCCAGGCGAGGAAGGCTGCTGAAGGAATGGAGCTGCAGAGTAAATAAAGGCCAGGCTTCCTGGGCTGGATGATAAGTCATAGCTGCGCTGTGCTAGAGAGGAGGTGGCATGAAGTCTAAGTTGGTTGTAAATGTTTGAGTTTTTTAATGGACTGTATAACTGGACCGCATGCTCCCATTATGGCAGTCAATTGTGCGCTGCATAAACATTTGTCTTTACTGCTGTGTAACATCGCAACATGCAGCTGTTGAGGACCTGGTGGCAGATGGCATATGGTAGCCAAATGCTTTCTAGGAAGCAACAACAGGTTTGGGAGAATCCAAAAACAGGTTTCATCAATACAGAGAAAATACTGTTTTGTTTTTTTTGTTTTTTTTTTGCCTGTGGGGGTATTTTGAAACTCCTTAGTTTAATAAACTAAAAGACATGAATCCTGTAAAGGGTTCCAGTCATTTTCTGGGACTGCATTCTAATAGGTGATTATTTGAACTTTGACTTTCTTTAGCCAAGTGGGCGACATAAACTCAGAACCAGAGTTGACTTTTTGGGGCAAAAAAGGCTCTGGTTTTTGAAGAGATTTGGGGAAAGATGAGAAAGAACACTTAGCTTTCTCTCTAGAGAGAATGGAGACCTCTGATGGGTGTCTAATAAACTCGAAAGGAGTCTCGAGGCTTTGGCTAGAAATAACATGATAAAGATTTATTAAAGGGTCTTAGAGTTTTCAAACTTAAAAGAAAGCCAGGCAAAACCCCGAAAGTGTTCAGAAGAAGAAAGAAAAGTTAAGAGTTCTTATAATAAAATGTGCATTCTGAGGATAACCAGTTCTGCATTCTTGGGCCTAGATTGGTACAGGAAGTTATCAGTCAGATGTCAGGCAGTCTGGATGAGGCATGCCAGCTGGTCTAGAGAATGGGTGCCAGGAGGTCTGGTCCTGTTGCCTGGATATTGATTTCAGATGGATGTCAGATGGCCTAGACATGTGAGCGTTTCCAGGGGTTACCAGAGGGCTATTTGGAGGTTTGGTGTATGTCTAGATGTATATCCAGGCATTGACACTGAACTGGGACATTCAAAATGTTTAAGTTCCCAGGTTAGTTAGACTAAGAATAGAGACTTTCCTCATGTGTCAAACTTTATAATGTTAATTTTAGCAGCTTGGTTACAATTATTTATTTATTTATTTATTTATTTATAAAGGTAGCCATTGGGAGGAGTTTATTTCTTTTCCCTTTAAAAAATAAATTACCATTGACATACGATATTATATTAGTTTCAGGTACACGAATAGAGATTATACATTTATATAATTTACAAAGTGATCACTTCAATAAATCTAGTACCCATCTGATGCCATACATAGTTATTGCGATATTATTGATTATATTATCTATGCTGTACTTTACATCCCTTTGACTGTTTTTATAACTGGCAATTTGTACTTTTTTTTTTCAGTTTTCTTTTTTTAAAGTACATTTTATTGATTATGCTATTATAGTTGTCCCATTTTTTTCTTCCCTTTATTCCCCTCTGCGCTGCATCCCCCTCCCTCCATCATTAGTTCATGCCCACGGGTCATACATGTAAGTTCTTTGGCTTCCCCAGTTCCTATACTATTCTTAACCTTCCCCTGTCTATTTTGTGCCTACCAATTGTGTTTCTTATTCTCCATACCTTATTTCCTCATTCTCCTTGCTCCCACTGGTGATAACTCTCCACGTGATCTCCGTTTCTGTGATTCTATACCTGTTTTAGTTGTTTGCTTAGTTCATTTTTGTTTTTGTTTTTTAGGTTCAGTTGATAGTTGTGAGTTTGTTGTCATTTTATTGTTCATAGTTTTGATCTTCTTTTTCTTAGATAAGTCCCTTTAACATTTCATATAATAAGGGCTTGCTGATGATGAATCTCTTTAACTTGACCTTATCTGGGAAGCACTTTATCTGCCCTTCCATTCTAAATGATAGCTTTGCTGAGTAGAGTCATCTAGGTTGTAGGTCCTTGCTTTTTATGACTTTGAATATTTCTTTCCAGGCCCTTCTTGCCTGCAATGTTTCTTTTGAGAAATAAGCTGAGAGTCTTATGGGAACTCTTTTGTAGGTAATTGTCTTCTTTTCCCTTGCTGCTTTTAAGATTCTCTCCTTATCTTTAATCTTGGGTAACTTAATATGATGTGACTTGGTGTGTTTCTCCTTGGATCCAACTTCTTTGGGACTCTCTGAGCTTCCTGGACTTTTATGTCTAGTCTTTTCACCAGATTGGGAAAGTTTTCCTTCATTATTTTTTCAAATAAGTTTTCAATTTCTTGTTCTTCTCTTCTTCTTCTGGCACTCCCATGCTTCAGATGTTGGAACATTTAAAGTTGCCCTAGAGGTTTCTAAGCCCTGCCTCATTTTTTAAAAAATTCTTTTTTCTTCATTCTGTTCTGGTTGAATGTTTATTTCTTCCTTCTCTTCCAAGCTGTTGATTTGAATCCTGGTTTCCTTCCCTTCACTGTTGCTTCCCTGTATATTTTTCTTTATTTCACTTTGCATAGCCTTCACTTCTTTATTTTGCGACCATCCTCAGTCATTTCTGTGAGCATCATGATTACCGGTGTTTTGAACTGTGCATCTGATAGGCTGGTTATCTCCTTATTGCTTAGTTCTTTTTCTGGAATTTCAATCTGTTCTTTCATTTGGGCCATATTTCTTTGTCTTGGCATAGATGTTACATTGTAAGGGGCGGAGCCTTAGGTATTCACCAGGGTGGGGTAACCCCTGTAGCTTCGTTGTGGTGCTGTATGTGAGGAAGTATCTGAGAGGGAACAATGTCATTTGCTTGGTTTTTGCCCTGCTTTCAGTCACTTCCCCTATTTCCCACAGGTGGATTGTGCCCTTTCAGGTACTGATTCCTGGGTGAATGGGCTTGTGTACATTCTAGGACCCTGTGGGACCCTCCAATGGACTCTCCAGTGAGACTGGGAGTTTATGCCACCACTGCAACCCCCACAGATTTTTACAGCTAGAAGTTTCGAGGCTTTAGTTTTCCTCTCTGAAACCGTAAGTTGCGTGGTCTCACTCCCCAGTTGCTTCCCCCAGCTTACCTGCATGTGAATGTGGGATGTCCCCGTCCAAAATCCGCTGCCTTGCCTGCCCTGGTCCACCAGCTGTGGCCTTGTCACTCGTCCTCTCTTCCCTGCTTCCCGTCTCCACCCCTCCTACCATGAATGTTTCTTCTTTAACTCCTTGGTTCTTGGACTTCCATACAGTTCGATTTTCTGGCAGTTTGTTTTTGGTTGTTATCCTTTCTTTGGTTGTGTGAGGAAGTGAAGCATATCTACCTACACCTCCATCTTGGCCAGAAGCTGCAATTTTTACTTCTTAATCTCTCCCCCTTTTCTACCCATTCCCCTCAAATCCCCTCCCATCTGGTAATCATCAATTCATTCTTTTCATCTATGAGTTTTTTTGTTCATTTATTTTGTTTCTTTAGATTACACATGTAAGTCAAATCATATGGTATTTGTCTTTCTCTGTCTGACTTATTTCATGCAGCATAATACCCTCTAGGTCCAACCATGCTGTTGCATAACCTGGCAATTGTAAATAATGCTGCAATGGACATAGGGTTGTATGTGTTTTTTCAGATTAGTGTTTTGGACTACTCAGAAGTTGAATTACTGGGAAAATGACTTCATTTTATGTATTTTCTATTTTCACTGTTTTCTCGTGGAGAAAGTCTGTGTTTTTGCTATGTGGTGTGTGATATGACTTCGATAAGCAAGAATCAATGACTAATGAAAAAATGAAGTATAAGAACATTTACCAAAAATTGAATATTGGTAACTCCAGTGCTGGTGAGAGTGTGGGGAGAAGGCACATTATTGGTAGAAATGCAAACTGCTGTAATCTTTCAAAAATTTAAAATGCATATATTTTTTGACCCAGGAATCCAACTTTTAGAAATTTATTTTACAACTGTAATAGTAGGTAAGAACAGGAATGTTTGCTGCAAGAAATAGCTGAGAAAATCTGAATATCCAGCTTTGGGAGAATGGTTGAATAAATTATGAGTTAACAATGCTAAGAACTAATACATTGATATTAAAAAGACATGTTAAAACTATATATATATCATAAAAGATATGTATGATACATTAATGAAAATGTCAAGTTGTAAATTAATAGCATAATTCTTTTATTGATAAAAATGAAAAAAAAATCCTGTATGTTTGTTTATGTTTATTAACATTGGAAAGATGTGGAAGGAATATGTTGGTTACCTATGGGCATGGAATTGAAGGTGGGAAAGATTAATAATTACTTTTCTATATACTTCTATACTGTTTGATATATTGTAATGAATATGCATTGCTTTTGAAAAAATCAGGTGGGTAACAGAAGCTGCATAATTTTGTTTCGTACGTATATTAGTTTTTCAAGAACCCATGTGACTTTGAGTCATTATAAATATTACAAAATGAAACATGTTATGACTGCATAGTGACGAAAAAACAGAATTAATGCATATGACTCTAGATGTTTTTAGACGTCTGAATGCTTAAGCCCGCATGGCTGAGATATTGGAGTCATTGCTGAATATAACACGATGTCCACCATTCTGGGAAATTATGTAATGTAAAAACAGAAACCTGATCTGCTCGTTAGTAGTTTACACTTTCAGCTGCGCAGTGTTGAAATAACTGTATTATGATGAACAAATCTGTTATAGACTGCATTGTGTCTCCTCCCAAAAAGATACTTTGATACTCTGATTTGTACCACCTGTGAGTGTTACTTTATTTGGAAATAGGGTCGTGGCAGATATAATCAAGCTAAGATGAAGTCTTTAGGGTGGGCCCTAACCTGATGAGACTGGTGTCTTTATAAAAGGAAATTTTTTTTTTTTTATGTAGAGAAAAACATGTGGGGAGGATTCCATATGATGGAGGCAGAGATTGCAGTGATGGGGCTGCAAGCCAAGGAATGCCAAGGATTAAAGGTGTATGGGTTCAAAACAGACCTCCCCAAAGTGTGTTATTTTGGCATATGAATTATTTTGAACTGAAGGCGATGAAGACCCTTCAGGCTCATGAGAAACTTTTACCTCTCTCTTTAAGAACTTAAATGCCCATAATAAGAGTTATCACCAGAAGTAACTTTTTATGGTCTATTTATCAGACAGGGAAAACTTCTAATTACTGAGCATCTGCTCTTCTTATGGTCCTGTAATGACCTTCCTCCCTTCAAAAACCCTAAGATGATTGTCAGCTCAGAATTCACCTATACCTAGTCTTTCCTTTCTGTCTTTGGACCTGTCATGTGTGTGGGGTCTCCATACATTATATATGTAATTAGTTCAGTCACTTTGTCTTGCCAGTCTCTCTCATGTCTATTTCATTACACCAGCCAAAAGAAGGTAGAGTGAAGTTTCTTTCTCCCCGACACAGGTGACATTGGAAACTGAGAAAGGCTTAGACCAGATTCTCCGCGAGAGACTTTGAGAGAGAATGGCCCAGCCAGCACCTGATTTTGGGTTTCTAGCCTCCAGAACTGTGAGACAATAACTTTATGTTATTTAAAACCACCAAATTTCTGGTGCTTCGTTGTGGCAGTCCTAGGAAACAAAACTCAAATGCATTGCCAGAGAGGAAAAGGGAGGATAAAATTAGCATGGGCAACAAGAACCCATGCTTTGCCCAAACTACAAAACCACTTGTATTTTGAGAATAATGCTCAGGGCAGGGTGGGGGGAAAAACTTCATTAATATTTAAATATTATATTGGATAATGTTTTGAGAACAATATTCAAAACTTAAATAAGAGGTAGGTTTGCAAAAAACTTCAACAAAAACAAAATTAACAGTTTATAATTTTCCAATGTTTGATAATCAGCTGCTTACACCCAAATATTTTGATGTTATTTTCCTGAACCAAAAACCTGGTCATAATTTCCATAGTGGGAAGGAAGTTTTCTATCTAGGGTGGCAACAAAGAGGTGAGGCACAGAGCGGCGGGTAGAAAAATTATGAACACGGAGTTTGTCAAATGGGTGGGTGTGGGACCTCAGTGTCGTTTTCGAGGGGTATGGGATTTTCCTAAATGTGATCTACTTCCTAGATGCATTAGCTATGTGTTTTAGTTATTAAAACACAAATGTATACCATATTTTACCACGTATAATGTGTACTTTTTGCCCAAATTCTTGAGGGAAAAATAAGGATGCACATTATTCATGGGTATAGTGATTATATACCACGGGCATAATAACCCCATGTATGATGCACACAAAAACGTGGGTGCGCATCGTACACGGGAGTGCATTCTACATGACAAAATACGGTATGTTCCATAATATTTTTATAATCTTCATCTACTAAAGGCATTGCTATTTTGTTATTGTTGTCCGTGTGCTTGTTTGAGTACTTTCCAACCAGAGAAATAAATGCTTTCTCTTGACAGCACTTCTGAAACTTAAGTGAACTGACGAGCAATTAGTAATAAAATGACTGCAATTACATAAATATTGGATTGGGAGTAGGGGTGATTTGCATCAAGTTGGCAATCAGGTTATTTGTTGAAGTGCTTCACGGGAGACAGCTACAGAATGCTGGGGGCCGGTTCCCTGTGTGCAGACAACCACCTGGTACTTTAGGGACCACTGTCAGGGCTGAATGTGGAAAAGCCAGTCCCATGAAACTAAGCAGCAGTGCTCTGTGGCAGCGAGTCCTTCTACTGAGTGGGGGGAATCTGCTAATTTGATGTCATCTGATGGACCAGCTTAGTCCAGCGGGCTCTGTCCTTATCCAATTAAAGACTAAAATAGGCCATCCGCAAAGAATATATTTGCAGTTTCCAATTCTGTGAGTACAGAACTGTTTGCACAGACTACTGGATTTCTTTCAAGCCGTATTTCTCCCCAAAGTTACAGGTCACATCAGCATAGCTTTCTACCACAAATGAGCCCAAATAGCTTAAAGAACATTTTAGGAGTGCTACTACCCAGGTGAATATAAATAGGCAATCACAAAGCCTTTTTGTGATGTAATTGTCCCAGTATTTAAATGGTCTGGAGGCATTTTTTTTTTAAATTAAAATATGGTCTTTAAACTTTTCCATAGGGGCTCTATAAAAGAAATAGCAAACAGCTCCAGGGCTGGAGGGAAAACCAGCTGAGCTGGACTCACTGAAAGTCAGTAGTGCACTTGCTGTCTTAAAGAAAGACTTAAGCCCCCCATCCCCAAGGGTGTTTTTGACATTTTAGGATATTCATTGATTTTTAACTTTAACCCTATGCATAAGGGGAAATGTCACTGACCTTAAGTGATTTACTCCATGTCTCCGAAGCTTAGCATGAAAAATGCTGTTCCTGCAGGTTCCAACCAGGTTATAATGCTCCCGTGGACACAGACAACAGTGTGGTGAGCCAGAGGGCAGGGGTGGGGGCAGGGGGAGGTGGGCGAAGAGGGGGATGGGGACATTTCTAATAGTGTCAACAACAAAAATAAAGTAGAAAAAAACACTGTAAAACATCTCAATAAGATGGAAAAATATTTTATAACCACTGATAGGTTTTGAACTTACCTAACTACAGTAAAAAGACCAACACAGGAAAATTTAACATTGATACAATGCCATATGTAATCCAAGTCCATATTATATTACAGCAATGTTTTTAATAAAATCCTTTATAATTGTCCCTTCTGGTCCAGGATCCAATCCAGGGTCACATCTTATATTTAGTTGCCATGTCTCCTTAGGTTTTTGTTTTTCTATTGGAATAATGCCTCTTTCATTCTTTGTTTTTGTGATCTTGATATTTTTAAGAACATAGGTCAGTTTCAGTCTGCCTGACGTTTTATGCTTTGCTCGGCAGGAACATCATTGAAGGGACAACATGTCTTCAATGCACGATATTAGGAGGCCAATGGTGTTTGTCCCAATATTGGGATGTTAACTTTGACCACTTGGTTAAGGAAATGTACACCAGTTTTCTTTACGTGTTTCCATTTGTAATTAGCCACTTAATTGTGGGGAAGTATTATTACCCAAAATTTGATAGAGCATGAAACATTGCAGTGCATGGAATAATTGACAAATTATAAGAGAAAGTGAAAGTTTTATTTGTTCTGAAGCAGTATAATGTTACAGGTTTTTGTTGTTATTATTAAACTATAGCAAAACATTATAATACAAACTGTAAACGGCATACGCCTGAGAGAGTTTTCATGGCGTGATGAGAGGCTTCTCTCTCTGAGGTGTGTGTGTGTGTGAAGGAAAAGAGAGTGCCGTTGTGACGTGGTGGGGTGGGGGTGGCTGAGATGTGCTCATTCCCTACCGCGCCCCAGTCTACTCAGAACTTGCTGCTGCCAATCCATGAGACATTTCTGAACTTCAGTTACCTTATCTGTAAAACTGGGGCGCCCGTTCTCCCCTCTGTGGAGAGCACTAGAGATGAGACTAGACAGTGATGGTAGCTCACGTTCACTAAATGCTACGTACCTGCCAGGCGCTGGCATGTGGTAGGTCATTCACTCCTCCCACGAAGCAGCTACTATTACAGATTAGAAGAGCGTGGAAATGCTCTGAGATGAGTAATGTTAAGTAACGCACGCAATTAGGCAAAAGGTAGAGATAGAATTTAAACCTAAGGAGTCTGACTTCAGAGTCCATGTCCTTTCTACTATGCTCTTGCCTGATTGTCCCCCAAAGATGCACTATTTTCTGTTAATTTTATTTTATACTCTTGCTGAGTATAGAATAATAAAAAGTCATGTATCAGAGATCAAGGGACTGGGACAGATTAAGATTATTGTAGGTTCATTTATCACTTTCCCCTGCCCTTTCTCTCATTCCAAAAAACCATTTTTGATGTTCCTCCTTGCCTTGTTATCTAGAATAGGGGTTCTCAGCCTTGCACTGTTGACATTTTGGACCTAGCGTTTCCTTGTGGTGGGGGCTGTCCTGTGCGTTACCGGATGTGCAGCAGCATCCCTGGCCACTTCCCACTAGGGGCCAGTAACACCCACCCTGTAGCTGTGACAACCGAAAGTGTCTCCAGAAGTTGTAAAGTGTCCCCATGGGAGGGCAAAGTCACCCCCAGCTGAGAACCTGGGGCTTTGCTAGTCACGCGTGTTAGGTCACCCAGCGCTACTGACAGTTCAGTATCACTGTCCTCGGTGGCTGTATTCACAGCCACTCTGGGCCTGATTTCCTTTGTAGTTAAAAAACTCCATTATTGTTAATCGAGTATACATACCTCATATGGACTAAAATGAGAGAACAGTTCAAAAGATTTTAGCTCTTCTCCTCCAGCTGTTTGAAAAACAAAACTATCATTGCTAATTTGGAATAAGTGAAATTTGGACTAGAGTCCAACTCAAGGCTATGCTCTAATTCCTACTCACCTTGGTACGTTCTTTGAGCTGCATTTGTCACAGGTTTAAGGGCGCTGTCATAAATCAGAAGTCACAAATGCAAATGCTGATGGGGCAGTCAGTGTGTGGAATATGGGATCATCTAATGTAAGACAGGAAGTATTGAGGCCCACAGAGAACCAAAAGTACAAGCCCCGACTAGCGGCTTGGAAATCACATTTTTAAAGCACAAAGGTATATCTGGACTACTTTTGGCCTGTGGACAATGGGTTGGGGCCCCTGGGCTAAAATGATCTCTAAGATCTCTTTCAGCTACAATCACTTCTTCTTTCTGCTAGTTGAAATAGTCTAGTCCTTTCTTCTACGAAGACCTTCTACTGTTAGAGACATCCAATCCGAAAACTGCCAGAAAGGTGACACATTTATTTATAATTCAACACTCTAACAGTCCCAGCAAGGAGACTGAAAGTTAAAGCTCAGTGTGTTTGTTTTATTGACCAAGCAAATAGCTCTTGTTGTAGCCCCATATGTGATACGATTGCCTTGTGCTATCATTTGAAAGATGTCAATGAAGCCCTGACCGGAGTGGCTCAGTTGGTTTGGTGTTGTCTCGCCAAATGAAAGGTCACTGGTTCGATTCCTGGTCAGGGCACATGCCTGGGTTTCAGGTTGGGGCCATTATGGGAGGTCTGTATGGGATTAAAGTTTCTCTCTCGCATTGATGTTTCTCTCCCTATCTTTCTCCTTCCCTCCCCTTCATGGTAAAAATATATAAATAAATAAAATATTTTTAAAAAAGACGTCAGTGAAAACACTTTCATGTGTTCATTTATTCATTATCCCATCAGGAGATCTTTATGTAGCACCTATTCTTTGCTACTTCACCTGTGCTGGCTCACTGTTTTCCTACAGATTTGATAGTGCCTGTGGAAGGGAGAAGATTGGTAAAACATATAACTAAATAGCTTGTTTTAATTTTGCGCATGTACTTTCCCTTTTCCCAGTACGTTCTGCAGTATCATTAAGAACCAGGTACAAATGTTCATATTTGGTTAAAGGAGAAAAAAAGAGAGATCTGCAGGTCGTCCTCACACAGGCCTTCACCAGATAATGATTCCCGGCTGTGCCAAAGCGGGAACCCAAGAGTTAATTTCAGAAAGCACTTAAAATCTGAGAAATTTCTCTCTATAAAAAGAACAATATCCTGAGGCAGGCAATTATCTGCTGAAATGAAAGCAGAAAGACAAGCCATAGGATAACAACTAAAACCTCAAAGAACAGAAAATATTTATCAGTGGTAATTTAAAAATAAAATACATAAAATTAATCTCAAGGTCCTCCAGGATTTGCTTTCAATTTATTTCTCTTTTTTTGTCAAAAATTCTGCCAGGCTGAGTTGTGGGTAATTTTGCTAGTGATGTAGAAAACAAGGGCCTGACCTTTCTCCACAATTATCAGGGAAAATGGAGAGATAGTCTTTATTGGAAGCCCAGATGTATTTATTGCTATGCACACTAACTTTCTGGGACGACTGCCCCTTCTGAATGCTAAACCATAAAAAATAAGGGATAAGGAAGCTATGGCTAATTGTATGTACTTGCCGTAAACTGAAGCTGCACACCAGGGTAGCGGGAATAATTACTTCTGGGGAGTTTATCGCCAGCAATTTTAATTCCAGGGGGACAACCGGTGAGGTCAGTGTTCTGTGTATATGCCCGATGACCGGTAACCAGAGTTAACGGCCATTTGATGGCTGCTGAGTAAAGCCTGGGAGACAGAGAACATTTTCAGTTGAGAAATTCATTGAGTTACAGCTACAGAAGGATCCTTAGAGGTTATATAATCCCATTTCCTCACGGTATAGAAAGGAAAACCAAGGCTCTGAGTGTAACCGAGCAAAGCAGGGCCTGTGCACATGGTGCATCAGTGCACAAGCCAACAATTAGTGTTGAGTGAAACAGGTTTTCCTTTACAAGATTCCAGCCTTGCGGTGTGGGCGGCCAGGAGCACTCCAGTCAGAGCTCTGTTCTCCCACGAGGCCCAGCACTCCCTGGTTCCCCACCAGGCTATAAGCCCAAAACAAGCCCACTAGTTCCCCATCTCCTTATCTTAAGCCAGCTGCGCAAACAGTTTCCCAGTCCCTTTGAAAGGCGCCTGTGGGTCTTAAAGTCGCCATCCTTTCGTAGCAGCTCTCCCCTTCAGGGAAACATGTGCCGTGTTGCACTGGATCCTGGTGCAGTCCAGGAAGGCAGAAGTCCCAACAGAGTGGCCTCTCTGTGTGTCCTGAGTCCTAAGAGTCCAGAGAGTGTCCAGGTCTGAGAGACAGCAGGTCAGTGCCTTGCAAGGCAGAGTCCTCAGGGGCTTTGGAGTCAGCCAGAGTGGGCACGATCAGAGCAGCAGCACAATGTTCTCTCCCTTACTGCACCAGGCCACACGGCGGGGTCCTGGCTACAGACTGCAGAGCTGCCGCATCATTACAGGCAGCACGACCGACTCTCCCACTACAAACCACGTAGCTGCTACTTCACTACCGGCCGCATGCCTGAATTCCCTCTGGCTCACGGCTCTTTCCTTACGGCTCCTCCTTCCCTTTCCTCACTCTGCTCGCATGGCTCTCCCCCATGGCAGACCAGCTGATTTAACAAACTGCCTAGCGGCTACACCATGGCTCTCTCATGATGGACCAGTTCCTGTACCCCACATGGCTCCTATCTCACCACCCACAGCATGACTGAAAAAAACCCCTTCTCTTTTGGGCCACCCTAATTTTAAATCCTGAACTAGAGCTTCCTACATGACCTCACCTCCAGTCCCTCCTACAAAGGGCTACATTTGCCAGTTTTTGGTATCTTCTACTTTCTCTCAGCTGCCATCTTTAATTGGGGCAAGAGTGACTCAGTGACACAGGGGGAACCTCCTCCCTGCCTATATCAGGGGAGTCAGGATATGCCCTTAAAGTCATATAGGCCTTTTGCCCTAAGGTGATAGCATAGCTATTAACTAGCCATCAGCTTGTCATAGATAGGCCAAGTATCTTAGCAGTATTGCAGTATCCTCTGCTCTCCCTTCCCCCATTCCCCCACCATGGGCTCTGGGGAAACATGCTCTATATAGGGGTCCCTTTTGCTTTGCACCCCATTTCACTAGTGGTAATATTACTTGGACTATGTAGAAAGCTTGGTCTCCTATTTCCCTCCCAGTATTCCTTCTGCTTCTTCAGGTTGCTTCTTAAGACGGTCAATTACCCCTCTCTTAAAACAGATTCACAGTTGGAAATTAGAACCTAACTGGTGATATCTGTCTGGTGTTCATAAAACTAAGACTGACATTCAGCAAAATCTAGTGACTGCACACTAACTAAAACATTCCTGGGTAGACTGGAGTTTTAAATTTTCCATAGCAGACAAAAGACTTAAGTTTATACTAAAGTGTGATTCATCTGTCTTGAAAACATTTAGATCTTAGCCTTTGAAACTTCTGAAGATATTTATTTTACGTTTTCCTGTTTACTGAGTCCCTTGACTTCTCCCAGACGGATCAGTGGCAATGGATGGCGTTTGCTTTTCCGTCTAATCTCTCGGAATCAGAGGTGTTCTCCTGGGTCCTGAGAGCATCAGAGCCCCCTCCAGACAATTGGATTTTCTTTTTTTCTTGATAAAGTTGATCAATAGTATCTGCAAAACAACATCTGGGACTCCAAACATGCTTAAAAATGGAAGTTTGTAGGATAATGTTAGGTAACTTTTAGTCTTAATATTAAAATTAAAATGTTGGATCTCAGGAACAATTAAAATCATTGGGTTGTTTACACTGAATCATTGGGAAGTATGAAATGTTGACCAATAGACATTACCTTTTACTTAACACTCTTATTTTTACCTGCCTGAAATTGCAGTGTCTGGCAGAGAGGTGCATGGAGAGAGGGGCACAGATACAAAAAAAAGAAAAAAAAAAGAAAAAGAAAAGAAATGTTGAACATACTAGATAAACATATACTGAAATTTAAATGTCACATTGATTTACCTTAAACTCCTGAATTCCAAATTTTTATGTTTTTTATGCAATTATATGGTACAGAATGTGAATAATTTATCTAATTTTTTACAGATTATAAAAGTAATAACATATTTAGTAGAGAAATTTTGAAAATTCAGAAACATAAAGAAGTAATAAAAAAAACCACCCATAATATCACCACTTAGAGTAAATCAGTGTTATAAAAGATATTATAAAATTAATTTGGCACATTGTACTCCTTACTATCGCACGATTCCAACCTGTGTAGGAGAAGAAACCTGTAAGACTACAATTACGCTGTGTTAAATAAACCCCTTTGTATATAACTCATGTTGTCTTACAGAGGATTCAGGGTGTTACAGGGCTCCATAAAAAGCAACGAAGATGGCAAGTGGAGTGAGTGGACAGAAGAGAAATAAGCGTGAGACCATCGAGTGGAGGAGACAGAGACATCTGTCACACTGATATGGGTGTGCTAGCCATGGGTGACCACATACTCAGGTCTAAGGGTTCTAGCCACTGAGTGGAAAAGATAAACGTGGGTAGATGCATGATTCACAAAATCCATGAAATACATATGACCTCTATGATAGTGTCCTGGACAACATGTGATATATGAGATGATGAACTTTAAAATGACTACTTGATAGGGATCAGTGGCCTCTTACCAAGAAATAATTTGTGAAAATCAGTTCTACTGGCCGTGGGGAGGATGGTGAGAGCCAGTCTAATTCAGTCCAGGCACCCGTCTCTGTCTGTGGGTCTAGAGAGCGCAAAGCTGCCCCGCAGGCAGGGGACCTGCCCGTGGGGTGCCTGAATATTTAATGAACTTATCTAATCAGAAAATTAAGAAAAAATATTTTTATCTTTAGCATTTACTCATGTTTTATGTAATTTTGAAAAAAGAATTATTTCAAATTGCATATGGCAGGAGGAGACAACCTTAATCTTCTTAGTTCTTATGGCCTTTAAAGGATTAACCTGACCCTGATTTGGGAGCACGTCTTAGACTATCTAGAAAAAGGGAAAATGCTTGTTTTTCAAGCAATTGCACTTAATGATTTTTGTCTCGATAAAGTTTTGATAGATGCTAAGTGACAATGAGCTTGAGATCACACATCCTGGCAAGTAGCAGGAGTGTCGTTACCATCAGACCCATATTCCTTGAGAGACCACAGAGCTGGGGACAGAAAAGGTGAAAAGAACGCCTCTGTCCCACTCCAGCCCCACCTGTCCACCAAGGCAACCGGACAGAGGTCTCCAGCAAAACCACCGTTCTCTGCAGGCACTCTTTGATTTTACCTTATCACATAGACGGGTGGAAGTGGTAGGCCCTCAAGTGTTACTGAATAGAACATGTCCACTGTTATTTTGCACTAAGAAACTGAATGTTACGTGTAATTGTATGTCTCTGATGGTTAATTTCATGTGTCCACTTTACTGGGCCAAAGGATGCCCAGATATCTGGTTAAACATTATTTCTGGTTGTGTCTGTGAGAATGTCTCTAGAAGAAATTAGTATTTGAATTTGTGGACTGACCAGAGCTGATTGCCTTCCTCAATGGAGGTAGGTATTTTCTAACCCTTTGAGCTCCTGAACAGGACAAAAAGGTAGAGGAAGGTTGAAATAGCTCTGTCTGCTTACTGACAAGTTGGGACATTGGTGTTCTCCTGGCCTTAGACTGGGACTTACACCATCAGCGCTCCTGATCTCAGGCCTTCACATTTGGACTGGAATTTACACTACCTGCTTTCCTGGGTCTCCAGCTTGGCAGACAGTGGGACTTCTCTGCTTTCGTCACGGGAGCCAATTCCTTATATCAGAACCAGTAAGATATCTATATATGTATGTGTATGTGTATATGTATATGTATCTATCTACCTATATCTATCTATATCTATATTATCTTATTGGTTCTGTTTCTCTGGAAAACCTTAACAATACTTGACCTTGTAACTATCAAAATGTAGCCAAATAGCACCCACAGAACCCAATAGCACCGCTTAGTGGCAATGCCCACTGCTCTATGTACTGTTTACACTGGTGGGACAAAGGAGGGACAATATATTTAATAAAAAGATAAATGATATCTGAGAATCTGGCTATTATCAGAGCTGAGAAGACTTAAGCTGGGGAGTCATCCTGAAGGATGCAAGTCTTTACATGTAGTATTACACTTAAAAGGTGATATTAGGTGCTGAACAACTGAGTGGAGAACAAATGTTCAGAAATTTGACTGCTTTTCTGAGTTTCAAATGTGGGCACACTTAGCACTAGTACTAAACTAAAGGACAATATCTGGATTAATGTTTTACATATCTATATTTATAACTATCCCCTGATCATACATAAAAACACATACTATTAAAACCTGTCCTGAGAGAAAACTAAAAATATTAACTCATTTTCGAGAATCAAAGCATTTTTCAATTGTCTTTCCAAAGTCACCTTTTGTTATGTTTTGTTAACATCAGTATTCAGCTGATGATGTAGGACTGTAACCAGTTATCTGGGTTATCACTGCATAATGATGCTTCTTTCAACAATGTTCTGCATGTGATGGGGCCTAACCTCCCAGAACTACAAAATTATTATGCAAAATGAAAAATTATTATGGGGCTGGATTTCCTGTATGAAATGAAAAGATACTTGGTGCACGGGGATTTTTTATTTCTCTGATTAGAGCAGTATCTGAGGGGCTTGGCAGTACCGATTCATCCCAATCAGTCAGCCGCTGACCTTTTTCTAGCATAATGGAGCCTACCCTCCCAGAGCTGCATACTCAGAGAGCCTGCAGCCCTCCCAGATCTAGCCTGGTGGTCTTCGGTGTACTTTGCTCTATATTCTTTGTTGAGGATCTAAGATTCTGTATGAGGACACAGGTCCCTAGGAGCTACCTTAGCAAGTATTAAATGCCATTCCCACATTAATGAAAGCTTTCTGTGGTCGTGTGGAGCTGCGTGTTCTTGTACCTTGGAAATAGTTTCAGGTCGTGATGTTGTAAAGCATAGATACATTTTATTTCTTCCATCAGTTCAATGCTGGAGAGAACCCTCTGTGCCAGATAGGGTCAATGGAATCAAAACTAAATTTCTGAAGTGAAAATGTTGAGTCCTCAGTTTTATATCCTTTCCATGTTAAACCCCCTCTTTTTAAATGAATCCCACCTTTTCTTACTCTGATCACTGTTCCAGTATGCAATAGGCAGAACCATATGGCCGTTACAACACTCTGGGTTCCTTTGTCTCTCCATTATGATTTTTTATTCCTACTGATCCTCAGGCCACCTTTCACTGCCTCCTGACAGTCACTAAAATGGTGATCTAGGCCTTACCCAGTAATTTGCTCTTCAATACTTCTAATCAAGTCAGCCTATATCCCTGTTCTTGGAGCAGCATTGCCAGCTTTGACGTTCTATTCTGACGCCGTGGAAAGGAAGCAGGGGAAGAGCCTGTGGGACAGCGTTTGTAGAGCCCACAGCAGTGTGCAGTAGTGTCCTGGGCCCTCACGTTCGCCACCCCTCACTCACTGACTCCCCCAGAACAGCTTCCAGTCCCACAAGCTGCATTCGTGGCGAGCGCACTATATAGGTGTACATTTTTGATCTTTTATACTGTATTTTTACTGTATTTTTTCGGTGTTTAGGTATGTTTAGATATACAAATACTTGCCTGCAGTTTTCAGCACGGTGATATGTTGTACAGTTTGTAGCTGAGAGCGATAGTCTCTGCAATATAGCCTCAGTGCACAGGGGGCTGGACCACTTAGGTCTGTGTGAGCGCAGTCTGTGTTCTCACAGTGATGAAATTGCCTAATGACACATTTCTTAGAATGTGCTGCTTGCATTAAATGCTGCATGGTTGTAACATTTCGGAAAAGCTAACTGGAAACTGCCCATTGAGATGGAGAATCTTTTCTTAGCAAAGAACTCTGTATTTGTGATCCCAAAACAAAAAGTACCATTTGCCAGAATATAGCACTACACAAAACAGGCAAATAAAAGAAAACAGTTTTCATTAGTACTCAAATTAGTTTTGTAAATTTGATGCCACTTGTATTATGTATTATTGTCTTTGTTGATTTGGACTCCTGCTGCCTGCTTGATAGTTAAACTAGGCTGGTAGAAAGGCACTTACATATCTTTGGTTGTTTGTTGGAATTTTTTTTTTTTAAAGCAACACAGCTGAGTGGTTAATTTGTTGCTATTATGTCAAATCAATTAACTTGACAGGATTCCATTGTCAAGGAATGACCTGTTTGCCATTGGAAGGTCACCAGATGCAGCAGAGCAAGAGCAACTTTGGTGATGCAGCTGGTGGGTCAGTTTATATTTAGCGCTGTAATTGGCTATTCTCCTTTCGCTTTATAAGTTGTATGAAATTCGGGACGACTCAGGCTGCTGACTCCTTCACAGGCTGGCTTCATAGATCAGGAGTTCCCCGCCCAGGAGTGAAAATATATCTGTGCTTGGCTCATTAGAGGTGCTTACAGGGTCAGCCTTACCCAGGGGGTAAGCTGGAAGCCAATGATGTTGGTGTAATTGAAGAACAAAAAGAAGGCTCTCTTATTTATGGACACAGAAAAAGCAGTCTTTTTGTGAAATATTGCTGTTAAAAAATTCCCTGAGCCTCAATTTCCTCATCTTTAAAATGGGGGTTAAGATCCCTAATTTTAGGGTCATTTGTGGATAACATGGAAGAATAAAACATGTGCTTTACATATAGTAGGTGCTCAACACAGACTAATGATGACATCCAGATAATTATCATCCCCACTATCCTGTGGCCAGTCATAGAAAGGATCGTTTCGGATTGAAATGCTTCTGGGAAGTATTTTACATTAAGTCTGAGCGCAGACATTTGCTTCTCTATATGATCCTTTCAAGTCCGCAGCAGAGAGAACAACTCAAGGATAAAGTTGGTAGCCTGGGGCAGAGGTCAGTGTCTGGCCACTGTGATTGATACACTTGTTACCACAAAGAACAGAGAATCCTGGGAGAGACAGAAATACAGGCTGCAGGAGTTGACAGAAGCTGCCTTTGATTCAGGAAGCAGCAGGAACCTACTCCTGTCAATGGACTGAGACCAGGGCAAGTCCAGAGACACAGCCAGGGGATCAAAGATCACAGGGAGCAATGTCAGGTGGCTCAGCGTGGATGCAAGATTGGAAGCAGGTAAATTAAGTTGCTAGTTTCCATGGTCTGAAGTTGGTCAGGGGTGTTGAGAACTAACCCTTTCAGTTCAGAAGAATGACCAAAGCCTCAAGGACAGCTAGCCGAGGTTAGGCTTGCTTATGCAGAGAAAGTGGAAGGCATTGCTACTTGTGAGGGGTGGGAGTCGGGGGTTAGCAACCTGCTAAGAGGGATGGCAGGTGCCTTGTGAGGAGACTTTTCACCCATTTCACCAGCTTTGCCCATGAACTTGTTGTTATTAAGGTCCCAGGAATTAGTTCCAGGTTAAAATATCATATTCTATAAACTGGAAATCATTTGAACAATTCAGGTCAGATGAACTCTAATTTCAGTCTTTATTTACTCAAATTGAAGGTACTTCTCCATGTATCCATTCACAGTTTTGGGAATTGATTTATGCTTTTCAGTTTTAATAACTTTTGGTTTTCGGACAATGATTTGATTGGTAAAGAATGTGATTTGATGCAGAGACCCCAGTAAGAAATAATGGGAGATGCTTATAGTGAATATCCTTCCTGGCATTCATCCTACAGAAGGCTGGTCCAAATGGCGAGTCCAGATACAACTCCACATTTATTATTGATTAAAGGGGGGGAGTTAGAAGTCAAAGGGAACAGGTTGGCAAGGTCAGATTACAAAGTGTCAGGCGTTGTGATAGCCTAAGTATGTGATATATGTGTATACATGTATATACAATATTTTATGTAGATATAGATAATAAATATAGATATAGATAGTCTTTTTATTGTAAATTCCATAAGGTCTGGACCTGCATCATCTTTTAGCCTTAAGTATAGTGTTGACATATAATCACTGATTAGCAAATATTTGTAGAATTAATAATTAATTACATCCTGTATTATAAGCAGTTAGTAAAAGTGAACACGCAGCCATAAAGTGCTTACTATGTGCCAGGTGCTGTTCATTTCACTCAAATTCTGCCAAGTAAGCCCTACAGAGGGTGAGCGTGTTCGAGGTCACACAGGCAGGTCAGGCAGGGGCGGATTTCGGCCCAGCCCGTGTGGCTTCGGTGTTTACATTTTTAATCACTGTGCCGTGGTGCAGAAATACAGAATTTGATGCTGCGTGATATCGATTTAGTCTCAAGGGGACCCCTGCCAATAGCCTGTTAGTTTATGAGAATCCAAATGAATCAAAACAAGTTTCTGGCTGCGTATAACTTTCTCTTGTGAAAACATGTATATATACGTCAGGTACCACCCAATTCCAAATGAAACCTGTGGATTAGGCACATATTCATTGTGGGAGCCCTGGGGTGGCACTTCAAAAATTGGTGATCAGTCGCCGGAATAGCTAAAACTGAGGAACAGTGAGGGTACATGAGGCCACGCATACAAACCCACACGACATTGTAAAAGGACTCCGAGGCTGCTCTGTATTGGTCACAGTGCTAAGTGATTTGTATGCTTTATGTCATTTAATCATCACCCCCAAATCAAGAAGTTAATACAATTACCCTTGTTTCCCAGATGGGGAAACTGAGACTCAGAGAGGTTAAATAACTTGCCTGAGGTCAGAGTTAGTAAGAGCCTAGATTCAAATCCAGTTCCATCTGACTTTAAAAGTCCAAGCTCTGCCCTGGCTGGTGTAGCTCAGTGGATTGAGCGCGGGCTGGGAACCAAGCGGTCCCGGTTCGATTCCCAGTTAGGGCACATGCCTGGGTTGTGGGCCAGGTCCCCGTGAGGGCCATGTGAGAGGCAACCATACATTGCTGTTTCTCCCTCTCTGTCTCCCTCCCTTCCCTTCTCTCTAAAAATAAATAAAAAATAAAATAAAATCTTTAAAAAAAAAAGTCCAAGCTCTTAAACACTATCACACACACACCTGGAATTTGGCATGGAATTCCATCTGGAATGTTTTGATAAGTTAGGGAAGAAGTGGAATAGCAGAAGAGAAAACAGAGCAAGACGTAGATGTAGAGGGAGTAATTTTTGATGATAGTTGAGACCTAGTAGAGTTAGTTCTTGTTCAGATTCTAAATGAAATTCAAGCATCATATTTAGAGTAGTCAAAAGAATGTGGCCTGAGGTGAGGGAGACTGTAGTAATGACCTTGGTAGTGACTCACAGTCCTTATGCCCATGGAGCCAAGTGTCCTAGAACCAGTTTGCTGCTCTGGGACTAGCTTGGGAGGCTGATGGAGGTTAAATGGTCATAGCCTCTTGGCTCTCAGCAAAAAGGTCAACATTGTAGCATCTCAATAATTAAAAAAAAAACAACAAAAACAAATGGACACCTCCTCCTTCACGGAAAGAATCTGATACAATGTTGGATAGTAAGGACTAAATTTAGATTATTAAGATTCCTTGACCCCAAGACAACTATCCAGAAAATTGTCCTGATGCTGAATGCTGTCAGGGTGTTGTCTGTTCAGAAATTGAAAGATATTTCCTAGGTGCCATTGTGCCAACCAACCTACCCCAGGGAGAGGTTGTGCTTAGGCCTGAGGACCAAGCAATCCCCCAAGTTTGTTCACAATAAAAACAAAAATGCATGTATAATAAACAATTGAGGGAAACCTGGGGAATGCTGTATCTATCTATCTATCTATCTATCTACCTATCTATGTATCATTCTTTGCAATAGACAACATTACAAATATCACAGGGTGTTGCCTTCATAGACGTATCCTTTCTATTTAATTATCAGATTTCTTTTGGGGGGCATGTATCAGGCACTGCTTTTGGTGCTGAAAATATGACTTAATGCTGGGAGTTGAGTTCAGACAATATTTTAGAATATGCATTAGCACATGTTGACTCATTCAGCATGGGCCAATTCTGAGAGTTTGAAAGGGTATGCATGTTTGATCCTATTCTAAAGGTAAAGAAGGAGTGACCCTTCAATATTCTTCCGGTAGTTTATCTGTGTTCTAAGCCTTGTGCTTCCTCTCTTCAGTTTCCAAATTTATAAAAGTTTGATAATGCTTTTTCTACCTACGTTATAGGATTATTGCACAATTTTAAATTAGCTAATTGATGTAACACTAGTTAAAGAAAATAAAATTCATATACAAATTCAACTCACTAATTAGAACTAAGTATTTAGAATCACTGATTTTAAGTCAATTTCTTACTGCTTTCCATTTTCTTTGTCTGTTTTTTCCAATGTGGTAGAATAAGCTGCACCAAAAGAACAGTTTTCCTTGTCCCAGAGCTGTAAATAGTAAAAAGTTATGACCAAACTACAGTTTTTATATAGAGGTACCATCTGAGTGCCAGGCTTCTCTTCATCTAAATATTTAATTAGCCAACATAATTTAGGAGAAATCTGAAAATGTGGGATCACATTATTACACTGACCTCTTGTGTGGACCGTTATGATAGTTCTGCCTACATCGAACAAATGTCTAACGTGTTTGAATAGGCAGTTTCGTTCTGCAGCAACATACTAGATGCATAAACATCTCTAATGAAAAATACACACACTTGTGAGGCTGTGTATTTACTGTAGAGACACTGCAATTAATGGATTCTAAACTTTAGCCCATGAAAAGTTTGTGGAGTCCCTACATGGAGCTTAGGTTTTAAATTCTACAACTTTTTATGGCTCTTACCATTTTTTAAAATTTCCCTTTACTAATGAGCTTTTAGAAAGAGAGTTAGAAACTATGTATTCCTACTGTCTCATGTTCCATACATTCCTCAGTGAATTACAATCCGGATTTCCCCCCATTCCTTCTCTTGCCAAAGTCATACCTGAATTCTTCGGTGTAAAGCAAATGGGCACTATCAAATTCTTGTATCTCTGATGTTGCTGCAGTATTGGGCATTATTTATATTACCTTCTGAAACTTTCTCTTCCCTTGGTGTGTATGTATGTATGTTTGTATGCATGTGTATGTGTATGTATGCACGTATTTCCCATTGTCTTGATTTAAATTTTCGGTGTCCTAACTTAATCTTAGTACTGAGCTCAATTTACCTGGCCTACCCTTTAGAAGTTGATGATATAACAGTTCTATTCCCATCCTTTACTGTCTTCACTCTATTTACATTCTTGCCTATTTCCATACTTTCAGTGATTACCATTACCCTTGATGTCTCCAAAAGTTCTCCATATTTTTGTGTCTTACTTCTAGACCTTTCTCTCCCATTATAGCCCTGTAGAGTGGATTACTAAAAACTTGTACCTAAATACTCCATTCATGTATTCATGTGTCTATCCATTTATTTACTTATCATCGCTTTTTGTATGTCCCACAAGTACCATGAACTAACATGTCAAAACCAGACTCTTCACATGCCATCTGTTTCTCCTTTATTTTCTCTCTGATGCCTGGAAAAATCGTCTACCAGTCATAAAAGTTTAAAAAACCTAATGATATATTAGATTCATTAAACTGGGATTTCTGGAGGACAGACCTTGCCTTGCATGTTTTAGTTCTCCTCAGGTGTTCTAGCACTCATCCAGGACTGAGACATCTCCTGTGGGTAGATCACAGGTGCTGTGCGTGCAGGAGAATCATCTAGGGATCTTGTTGAACTGAAAATTCTGATGCACTGGGTCCAGGTTGTGTCCTGAGGTTCTGTATTTCTAACCAGCTCCCAGGTCATTGCAGATGCTGTTTGTGGGAAAATGTGTGTGTGGGGGGTCTCTGCCTGCAGGGCCCCCCGACCGCTATAGATGAGAATAAGTCTACCAAGACATGGTCTGCTTGGGGAGGAAAGGTGGCCAACCTCTCAGAGGAGAAGGGCCAGGTACCTTTTCCTCAGTGGGCTTTCATTGGGTTCAATTTGCACAGGAATACAGGTAAAGTTCATCAATCATTGTCAGGCAGTAAGGATCAAACAGTAGATAACATACAAAGAGCTGTGAGGGCTTACACTGAGTCAGGGTCAGTTAGCTAAAAGGCCATAAAATTTTGGGGAAACAAACTCACTTCATGCTCAGACCCTTATCAGAAAACTGAGGACATTCTTAACAAAGCAGATTTCACAAGATTTTATGCATTCTTTCTTAGGCCTGATCGCCCCAGGGAACCCACCCTTTCCAGCACAGGGCTACACAGCCCTCCGTCATTGTTTCAGGCTTAAGTCGGGGAAGGGAAGTAAGGCAGCCAAGAGATTAGGAGACTTCTGGCAGACAGAATGAGGACTCAGGCTATGTCAAAGCCAAGGGGCGAAGGTCCATCACCCCCTTTTTCTATAGCCCCCCAAGTCCTTCCCTGGGGGCTCCAAAGTGACCATGCCTGTCTTAGGTCGCTCCTCCCTTGAGGAATCTTACCAGTCATTGTCTAACCGGCCATGCGTTCGGGGCCAAGCAGGGTGAAGTAAAGGGGGCAGAGCTGGCACCCCTGCCAGGGAGATAAGTTTTGTCTCCTTAGCGTCTTAGGGTACCAAGGTCTCTCACTCAGCCTTAGCCATGGCGGGTTACAGTTTCTTAAACCAGTCAGGGAGGTTCCCAACAGGAAAACTTTGAATTTAAGACTTTAGATGATCCTTTGATAATATCACCAGTCCATTTGCCCTCTCTTCAAATTTTCTTGACGGAATATGTGGAGCATTCCAAAGATAGGATGTGGGTTCTTTTACCCCTGCTTCTAGCAATGCACTTTTTGTGTGAGTTGGGTATTGGCTATGCCTTTGTCCTTTCTATATAGCATATTCTCGTCCCTACTTTTGGACTAGACGTGTACCAGTCACGTTGGCTATGGGATTGCAGGAGCTGTTTAGAGTACCAAGTTGTTTTATACATCTTACTTGTCTTTCAAGTTACAGTTCAGAGTAATTTTATTTTGAATTAGAAGTTATTCCTACATGCTCAGATAATACCCTTTATCATCTTCATCAAAGCACATCCATGCTATTGCTTTGTAGCTTTTAGTTTACTTGTCTGTCTCTCCATTAACTGTGAATTATCTAAGGCTGGTACTCTATAGCTTTAGTACCTAATGCAGTACCTGGCACATTGAGAGATCCAACAACTTTCCACTGAATTAATTGTGGCCGTTGTTGAAGTTTAAACATGGTAAATGAATTTACATAGCCATGCATTTATTTATTGAGATCTAGAACCAAGTACATCTCTAGATATTTTTCCTGCCATTATCTAGCTAGGATAAGCAGCAAAATGGAGGTTTTTATAAACAAATTTATTTATTTATTTATTTATTTATTATTGTTCAAGTACAGCTGTCTCCATTTTCACCCCACCATGGCCCCCTGCCCTGCCCATCCCCACCTCCCACCCTTGAACCTACCGCCCTTCGGCTTTGTCTATTGGTCCTTTGTCCATGTTCCTCAATGGAACTTCCCCTTTTTCCCCCATTATCCCTCTCCTCTCTCCCCTCTGGTCACTGTCAGTTTGTTCTTTATTTCAATGTCTCTGGTTATATTTTGTTTGCTTGTGTGTGAGGATTTAAGATGAATAGAGCAATACAATGAGGTGACTTCCAATTATTTATGTTAGTTTATCCCTTGATGGTTCAGAGGTTATCAACTTAAACTTCTTTATCTATTTAAATTCTCAAATACTCTGAGCTTCCCTGGTGGATAAACTTTATATTAAAACTACCATAGGAGATTTGGAGTTTTGTAAGAAAATGCCACAAGCTTTTACTTCTAAGATTATTCTTTACCAGCAAAGCAATAATCAATGTCTGTCTAGGGAATAAGAAATTGGTTCACTCATGATGGTTGGTGAAGCCTCAGCTCCTGTCTTTATTCCTGTGATGTTCTGTCACGACATCTGGCACTTGACACCAGCTTGATGTTATTGAACTTGGACTGGTAACCTCATCACATTTCGCACACTGCCAGCCACCATTAACCTGAATAATTAAGAGTTGGATAAGTCTCCCCCTTCTAAGATGCTGTCACAAATGTGAAGAGTTTGGAAAGAATTTAAATATTTTGGATAACTTTGCAAACTATTGAGATTGATCAGATTAGAGTCTAAACAAAGATGCTTTTAGAACAGAAGAGTCACAGGCAGGCAAATTTTCAAAATGGTTTCTTTTAGAAAAATCTCATAGCTAAACTTGTACCTAAATTTAATTTACTTTATTTAGGAAATCTACAAATAAAATATATAGATTTTTAACTTCTATTCCCCTTCCTCGCCATGAGCTATTGACAATATATTTCAGTCACTCACTATTATCAAAATCAATACCTTCAAACAAAAGGGACTGTCTGTTAGTCAAAAGCCTAAGGCAAAGGAAAAATCCATTGAGAATGATACTTAATTTGTTTGGGTGAAATTTAATTGACTTGAATAAAACTGAAGTGTATCTGATCTTTTGTTCATTTAAAAAATTGACCAACTTAAATGGTGACTTAGACATAGCTTTATGGTTTATCAAGTTTAGAAGATAACACTAATTTCAAAGCTTTAAATTCAATTTAAATGCAACAAACCAGTTTTCTAAATATTCAAGAAAGTAAATGGTGCTCCATCACTCACAGGTTCTGCAAGCTGTTATACCCTGGGCTAATAAATGCTATCGTCTAATTGAGCCAATTCTTTCCAAGAAAATAGCTGTGAACATCCTCTGTTATGACTATGAACTTCATGTGAATGAAGGCCATAGACATTTTTGTCCAAAGCTCTATTCCAGTTTAAGAATAAGGCTTGGCTTATATCAGACACTCGATAAAGGCTGGGTGCATGCAAGCCGTAAGGGTGCATCCTGGTTCCCACTCCAGGGCGCTGTCAGTGTGTGAAGGAACTGCAGCCTACATTGAAGTTCCTACATGGAACCTACATTGATTTACAGATGTGAAGCAGAAAGTGTTCCAATTTCCTTTCTATTTGTGAAAAGCCAATTTAGAAAGAGCTTCATTCTCAACACATTCATTTTTAAAAAATGATGTCCTACTTTTCTTTTTGTTACTATCCATGACTTCCCCAAACTCTCAGGGTAAAGTTCCAGAACATACCGTGAAATCAAGGCTTTCAAGTTCTTCCAGAAGTTGCCCGTATACCTCTCCAGCCGTGCGCCGCACCACTCTTCCGTGTGCACGCGGTGCGCCTCCTTCAAAGTCGTCTTTTATTCACTGGGGTTCTCATTTCTCTAGATGTTTCATTTGGTCCTTCTAAAAATAGCATCCATGTATTACCTTAGGTTTTTTTCATGTACCTGAACAAGTTTCTAATAGCTTTTTCAACATTTTTGTCTATCAAATCCATTACCTTTGTGATTTTTGAGTTATTTATTTATTTTTTTTTACTGACTAATTTTTCTCCTGGTTATGTGTCATGTTTTTCAACATCTTTGCACTTTTTGATTGGATAATATACATTCTGAAGTTTATGTTGTTGAGTGTCTAGATTTTGTTGCCTTTCTTTAAAGAGTTTTCAACTTTGTTTTGTTCTGTTAGGAAGTTACCTATGGTCCAATCTGACCCTTTTCAGGCTCATTTTAAGCTTTTTTGGGGGGACAGGCCTAGTTGTAACCTTTACCGTAGGGATAATTTAGCTTAAATTCTATGGTAGACCAGAAATATAGTCTTATTTCAGTTTTTCAAGCATTCTATCTTCCTTTTTGCTTTTGGGGTTTTGGCATCTTCTGATCTCCTTGACTCTAAGTTAGTTTTGTCTGGTTATAAGCCTCCATCATGCTTTGAATTTTTCTTCTTAAATTAAACATGCAATTACATATTTAATGAATGTCATTCCTGCTAGTTTGCAAACTCCATCACAACAGGGGAAATTAGGATTGTGAAGACATTATTTCACACCAAACAAATGAGACATATTTCAGGACTAGTGCAGAGGTAATTTTCCTAATGAGAACCTGGCTGATGAAAAGCTGAGCCAATCAGATACCAATATCCCTACCAAGATCAAGGTAGTAGAGATGTCAATTGTTTCCTTTGCTTATAATTCCTTTTCTTCTTCTTACCTAGCCCCGCTTCCTTCTGAAATTCTGTTCCCATAGATACTGCTGAACAAGCAGTTATCCATTTGATCCCACCCACCTGGTCATGACTGGCTAGAGAAGGGATGGACAAGTGTTATAATGCAAGCCTATCATATTCTTTACTTCAAAAGTAATAGTTAGATTGTGTTTTTCTCCCTTGAGGCAAAAACAGTTTCCTCAGTGGGATTGAGCCATTGAGCAGTAGGCCCAGTAGGAAACTTGGCTGTTTTGAAGAACACTATGTCCAAAGGATAGATAGATGTCAGCGAGGCCCAGAACGGGCTTGCAGCTAGGTGCACCGGAGGCAAGCAGGCCAACTGTGTGAGCAGAAAATCTGAAAAGATACGTGTATACTCTGGCTAATATTAGGCAGACCTTGGCATCAGGTATCATAAGATAAGAAGTGAGGCATAGAAGAAATGGGCTCAGGCAGCAAAAGAAGGGTCCTTGGAGCTTTGTGGGGACAGAGGGGAGAGAGACAGAGACAGAGAAAGAGGCAGAGAAAGAGTTGGGGGGCACGTTGTCTGGGCACGTTGACTGGGGAAAGTAAGGAATGGGAAAAGGTGAAGGTGTGAGAGAGCCTTGCTGGGTCCTCCATCCTAAGGGCTTTTATCTGAGGCCTCAGGGGATCTCAATAGGATATTCATCCACTTTTCCACCGGGGGAGGGGCTTACCACTCATTGCAGTGGGTCTTGACATCTAGGAAGCAGTTGGTCTTGCTAGGTCCCACAGTCCTGCTCGCTCACTGCCAGGCACCCAGGCTCGCTGCCCTGTGACCCTCCTGACCCAGCCCACCCTCCCTTTTCTGTCCGTGCCCATCCAACCACCCACTGCAGATGCATCTCTCTAATCTCTGCCTCTGTTGTCACAGGACCCATCAGACTCTCTGTGTTTCAGATCTTCTTACTTTTGCCCTGGCTGGTGTAGCTCAGTGGATTGCGCGCGGGCTGCGAACCAAAGGGTCGCTGGTTCGATTCCCAGTCAGGGCACATGCCTGGGTTGCAGGCCAGGTCCCCAGTGGGGCCATGTGAGAGGCAACCACACATTGATGTTTCTCTCCCTCTCTCTCTCTCTCCCTTCCCTGCTCTCTAAAAATAAATAAATTAAAAAAATATTTTAAAAAAATCTTCTTACTCTTACAAGGACACCAGTCAATGGATTTAGGGCGCACCTTAATCCAGAATGAATCTCATCTTTGAGATCCTTAATGACATCTACAAAGAAACTAATCCCAAATAAGGTCACATTCACAGGTATGGGGTATTAGGACTTGGACATATGTTTTCTCAGTCCATTATGGAACCCACTGCATTGGTAAAGGCAGGACTGAATCCTAGGTTAGAAAAGCAAAGGTTCAGATAAGACACCAAGTCACGGCTCAGATACATATAAAGAAAATAAGAGCCTAATTGCAGGAACTCAAATTCAAGGTCAGAATAGGGTCAGTAATAAATTGAATGAACGCTTAGTTCCTGGCATAGGAAGGCTCTTTGTCAGTCTAACAGATTAAAAACAGACTTTGTTAAATAACCTTGGACATGGAAAAGTCTGCCAGCAATAATAGCAGGAATGGTAGGTGACCCGTAATACTAATTCCACAGTGGAATGATGTGAGTTACAGACTCAGTAAAGTAAAACAAACGCAGAATTTTTAAAGGAATTAACAACAAGTAAACTTGCTTACGATTTAGTAAGTTGTCTGCCCAGAAATTCTAACCAGCTCTTCAAGGTTCCTCCTATGTGTATCGCATAATTAATTTTCCTGAATTTAACATGAATTCTGACTTTCTCTTTTGCTACAAACCCAAACACAGGCAAATGGATATATAGCTCTTCAATTAGTACCCTTGTGGATTAGGCAAAACAAAACTGGAAATAGCTTGATTAAACTTTAACGTATTCACTGATTTCTTTTAAACTTCCTTCACATTTGAGTCACTTAAAAAAATCAAACTTTTTATTACACAGTTGAAAAATGTACAATCAAAAATGTCATCAATTCCTCATATTATCAGTAGACAGAAGTTTCCCGAACACTAAACTTCTAATTCCATTTTTAGGAAATCTTTTTAAGGAATGATGTCCCACATTTAAAAATATTTAAATATGTATACTTTAATACTCTCAGAAACATGTCTTGTCATTCTGTATTGGATCTTTTTTTCCTACTGTCTCCCAAAACTGGAAAAAAAGTTGATGAAATTGCCAGCTTCATTTTCCTGTGAATGCGTAGTGGACTTTGGAGCAGACGTGAACACTAGTGATCGTCGGAAGCCAAGGACTGGTGGGTCAGAGAAGCCGAACCCGAGTTACAAAACCCACTGACTTCAGAAAATAATGACATTTTTGTGCTCTTTCTTTTCCAAGTAGTGTATACCTTGGCATACCACATCAAATGACAAACAGCTCTCTCTTCTGACAGAGCAAACGTAGCTTCTCAGCTCTGAGTGACAGCTCTCATTGGTTTGGTGTCTGGTGGGCCGAGGCCTTTGGAGTCAGTGTGCATGGGATGCGGTTCTGGCTGGGGTTTTGGCCAGGTTCCCCACGGCCTCAGAAGGTGACGGGCCATCCCTCAAGGTGGCTTAAAGAATCAGCTTTCCGATGACCTGTCCTGAGGTTAACAACTGTAGTAAGTGCTACATCCGGTATGGTTCTTTGCTGTCATCAGTGGCCTTGAGTTTATGAGAGACAGGCTTTGAGACCCTGGCCTCCTGACAGGAACTCAAAGGGCCGTCTTCTCCCCTCCAGTCAGTCCATAAGAAAAGAACCAAAAAAATGGCCACTTCACAGAATCCCTTGTATAGTGCCCACATCTTTTTTATTTTTCTCTCTCACTGGATGCTTTAGAAAGCTTTTGGAAATTGCATTTAATCTATTCCAAAGGTCACAGCAACAAAAGTTTCTGCTCCATGGCTATATCCATACTTGGTCAGGCTTTACAATTTCAATCTCTGTAGGTGGTTTTTTCTTTTTCTTTTCTTCTCTTTTTTTGATGTCAGCTGTGTAGCAGTGAATGAAAAATACTGGTGTTCATGCCTGCAGATGAAACAGGACCGACTGCTTCTCTGTCTATTAGGTTGTATAGAAATAGAGTTCCCGTATTTTCTGAACTAAAACATCAGTTTGGTTATCTGACAAATATGAATGACCTCATTGGAACAATGGGACAGAATATTTGGAATCCAGAATGCTATGAACAGCTGGGACATATGTTTTCTGTACATACAAGGGCTCGCCTTCATTCAAATTTAGTGAAAGCTAAATGATTACTTGCATGTGCTTAGGTTCAAAGCCTGGATAAGCTCTTAGTGCATGTTATTGCTTCCTTCCCTTCTCATTAGTTTCTGTTTGGTGTTAAGAGTATATAATGAAAAAGCAGCTTTCAAAGGTGTCCCATTTCCTTAGCCAACCATTAATAATGGTGGAAACACAACGCCTGTTTGCCAATCTAATGTAATGAGCAGGTTAATGAAAACTACATTCCAGGTTCCCCTAAGTAATGATCTTACCTGTATCTCCTAAGTCACCAGGGATGGTTTGACAAGCATGTGGCTTAGGGTACTCAATTATATGAATTTAGTTAATCTGCTGAGTTGCCTTCCTGAGGAAACTATGCAAACAGACCTATTCATTTCGAACACAAGTCAGGTTTTTCAAAACCCTAATATTATTACAAGGCTGAGAGACAGAGATAAAGAATAGGCAAATATCCTTAGCCCATAAGACGGATGAGAAAGCTAAAACACACTGGGGTTATGTGATGGATCCGTGCTGATTATTGGATTAGAACAATCAGATCTGCCTTGCTTTTTGTCAATTAACAATAACACTGACAGTAATAATAATGTGTGCTAAGTGCTTTTCATTAATTATTATATTCAGTTCACAGAGTAACCATGTGAGCTAGAGTATAATCTTATCCTCAGATTTAAGCTAATAAAGCTCGGCATCAGAGAAGTTAAATAACGTCTTCGTGGTGACACAGCTACTAGGTGGTAGAACCGGGATTTGAAGCTGAGCAACTTGCCCAAGTTCTCTGAGCTTCTCTGGCCATTTGGCAACCATTTTTTTCACAATCTGGGTCAGGACTGCAACTAATTACATCTTCCCCAGAAAGGTTTTTGTAACAGTCTTGATTCGCTCTGTGGTAAACAATATACTTTGCTTTCCATTATACACAAAAGGAGTTCAATAAATGTTAGCAGAATGAGTTTAATTTTGTGATCTTGTTTTAAGACTTTGCATTCCAATTGTGCGCTCAGAAAAATAAGGCAGACAGGTACAAAGGGTGTGCGTGGATTGGATGAAGTCAGGTCCACTCACTTGTCTATGTACCCCGGGAAGAGAATGCAGAGAATCTGCGGCCAGGTGTTAGTCTCTGAAAATGGGCAGGTCGGGAAATATTCTCTGCACATGGGTGAGCAGAGCTGCTGAAGAGCTCTGCATGGTCACAGACAAGGTCAAACGCCTTTAGTCACCACTAACACGCAGCGGCAGGTGTGGTTACGAGGACACAGTAAACATGATTCTTAGCTATAAGGAATTTTTCTATCCCAACAATCCTCTGAGAAAATTTAGAACTCACACAGCATAATTGTGCTAATTAAACTTGCCTTCAGTCAGAATTAGAGGTAAAAGTAGGTTAATTAATTTATTTATTGTCGTCTTCTCCAGAGACAGAAAATACATTTTTCTCTTCCCCGTCAGCTCACTCCCCAAACCCACATGAGACCCTGAAATTCATCAGTGGTTCAGATGTTTGTCAAGAAATACGAGCCTGAAATCTCTCTCTGGATCTAAGGGCTTTTTGCCCTGTGGCCTATGATGGGTAAGATGAGCCCTATGTCAGGAGGTATAACTGATCACTGAACTGGAATTACGGTTTCTTATGAGCCGAATAAAAAGATGGCCTCCTTCTTTTAGAGATACGAAATTAAACTTCAGTTTTTTTTTTTTTTTTTTTTTTTAACCAGAGCTTCGGTAAGTTCCTGTTCCAAGGGGATTTTTATAGGTTGGTGTTGGTAGCCCTGAGAAGTGAAGTCGGGACATCACAAACTCAGGATGAGGAAAAATGACTTCCTCTTGGCATTTCAGTGACAAACTTGCTTTCTGTCTGGCAAGAAAGGTCCAGGAGGCTTGTCAATGGATTCTTTCTTAGAGGTTCCTAGTGTGAGCTTTGTTGCCCAGCCCAATTATAGCCTGTAAGAAAGTCTCTATTCACCAGTAAACAATAACTAAAAATGCAGCCCCCATATTTTTTTGAGTAGGAAATCTTGACAGTTTACATGACGTTTAAGAGGATAATGGTACAGAATTTTTTTATATCAAGACTGTCTAGTAAAATTTGCAAAATTCAGAGACAAATATTTATGCATTTAGCTTATAACTAACAATAACAATGGTTATAATAGCTAACCCTGCTCTACTGAAAATTTACTGTATGCTGCACACAAACTTATCTGGCCCTTACAATAGCACCAAGATGTAAGTACCATTATTATCATCCAAATTTGGCTGATGGGAATGTGGAATAGAGAGTCGTTAAGACTTTACCAACTTTACACAACTAGTAAGTGGCCAAGTGAGGATTTGAACCCAAGAAATTTATATGAAAAGAATATACTTTTCATATAAAGTATATTACCTATTATGATGTATTGCTTATTTTAACTAGAGAACCAGGTTATGCAAACAAAAAAAAACCATCAATAACAACAACTACTACAATTAACGATTATTTAGCATTATGCAAAGTACTTTTCTTGTCTTGCTATACACACTTTTGGGTTTCACCCCCTCAACAATCCTATGAGGTGTGTGCTATTATTATCCCGATTTTACAGGTAGAAAAACCAAGGTATGTGACATATAAATAACTTGCCTTCTGTCATCAGCACGTACGTAGTATGACTGGGATTCAAACTCAGAAAAGTGTAGGTGTTTTGACCCAAGCTTCTCAATTTATATTTGTTGATGCTTTTTAAAATGAGGTATACCTAACATAAACCAAAATGGCTGAACACAAAAATGACATAAATAGAATCAAATTAATTTTCTAAGAAAAACAAAGTAGGTCTTCTCTAATAACCCCTAATGAAATGATAAAAGTATAACTTCAAAAAGAAGGAGGAAATATAGTGACCTGTATTCTATAACCCATGGGCATGTTTTCAAAGAGGTGACAATGCAGATAAACTTACAAATTCAGGCTTAGTAAAATTTCTTTAATTTTTTGTTTCTACATAGTCTGTTACTTTCCTTGTTGGTTAAAGCCAAATGCCAAATATATTGTCATTTATTTTATGACTTACATTTCTATCGAAGAGAACCTGTTTAAAATGGCTGTTAACCATGTGTGTCCCTGCTAGACACGAACCCATCAAATTCTATGTGTGTGTGTCTTCCTTTTCAAACATAATAAATATTTCTGCTCCAATACTCCTGTCTTTAAAAAAATAAAAGTCATGAACATTAGGCTGGCACACATACTTGGTAATCATAAAATAAAGCATACCAATCACTTATCTCATTAATCACAGTTTATGATTCCAGGGTTATGCCAAGTACTAAATTAGGAGTTAATTATTGCTTTACAAATGGAATTGTACTAGATCTTCGTTGTTTTAGATATTAAGCTTCTCAGTATATCCAAAAGTAGGCACTTTGTAATACATGCTCATACCCAAAACTTTTTCAGCATAAACAAACAGACCAGTAGTATGATGCTCTCCTCTGCATTTTCTTTACAGCTATAATGAAGACATTAGACACAGGAATGACAAATGCATCTGCGTATTCAATTATTAAAATTCACTGGGTGGCTGTTAAAGACTAGGTTAGGCATCAAGGAACAGGGCATTTAGGCAATTCGAGCATGTGGATCATTACGGTAAAAGTACAGGATGCCAGAGTTGAGAAGAACCCTTCATCTGATTTAACTGCCATTTATAACCGATGAGAAAATTAAAGTCCAGGGAAATTCATCAACCAGCCCTAGATCACCCAGGGAGTATACAGCATAACCAGGACCAGAACTATAGACTCAGTTTAAAGAATCTGCCCATTTGGAAGAACACAGCTTTCCCTAAGAAATTAAGCTTGTGTCTAATTAATTCCTTTACTTTGCCTCATCAAGAGTGGAACCAAGTTGCAAGCCCTAAATACAGGCTTTTCTATACAATCTGGTGTATGATGTAGATGAAAAGTATGGGAATTAAATCAAGGAGAAGACCTGGCACCTGTAGATGCTCCCATTAGCCTTATGACTTTAAGAAAGCTTTTAAATTTCTTTGGCCCTCACATTCTTGCATTTCAGAGATTAAATTAAATTTTATATTCAGTTAGACTACTTTGACCAACTAAAACATTCTTTGCCTTTGGCTAAAGTTACAGCAATGTTCAGGGAGATAACCTGGGGTACCTCATGTTACTAGAAAATTCTGGATGGAAGCTGTATATAAAAATGAGAAAGTAAATTACAGAGCAAGAAGCACTCTAAGCATTAATATAATTTTTCGTATTAATAGTATAGTATGATGTTTTATATAAGAAAATTTAAGCCCAGAAAAATAAGGATGTAGTTTAAAGTCCTATTGCTATAAGGCACAGGTCAAAGATTCAAAATGTGCTTTGTAGAACTCCAAAATCACATTGAATTGTCTTTCTGAAGAAAACAAAGTAGGGCAATTTTGCAGATAAAGGGATACAAAGAAATCACAGTATACAGTGACTCAAAAATACAAAATTCAGGTTCATCCAATGTTATTTAGTGTGAGGCCAAGCTCAGTAAACTTTGAGAATATCTCTGTATCATAACAAGACAGGATGATTTTCAAAATGATGGCCTTGAATCATCAGTGAAAAGTAAATTCTTGTCTATACATTCTATTTTTAAAAGATCATAAAGTTCAAAATCAAATGTGTTAAAAGCTTATCAGGAAATCTCAATTATATAGAGTGATTCATTTCTGCAAGGTTCCAGGTGGCTGAATATAA
This sequence comes from Micronycteris hirsuta, assembly GCA_004026765.1. NCBI lineage: Eukaryota > Metazoa > Chordata > Mammalia > Chiroptera > Phyllostomidae > Micronycteris > Micronycteris hirsuta. Next base: position 31,681 of record PVJI01006859.1, on the reverse strand, counting down.
TTATGATTGGTAGTTATTTCCATAAAAATATCCTTGCTGTTACTTTGGAGAGGAATTAAATGGACTCTATTTTTTTTTTTCAGGTGGCAAGGTTAAATTTGAGGCTTAATTAATGGTCCAGTCATCCAAAATGCTACATCCTGCTTTTTCTTCCTGTACCTATTCATAGAGTTTATGAGCTGTGTTAGACCTTTAGCGTGGATGGCTCAGTTGAGTTGTTTGTCAGAGAGAATTGGGCGTTGTTTTTCCTTTAAGTTTAGTGGAATAATCGTCATTATTTAAAGTTAAAGATCAAGTTTCATCGTAATTGCCTAAATAATTTTCATCTTGTTACCCCTCCCAAAGAATTCATTAGCGCATCTAAAAGTGTTTGCTATAGATTTTTATTAGTACATCAAAAGAAAATGTGAAAGCATCTTTTTAGAATGTTAATAAATTAGAGCCCTGCAGTCAGTTCTCACGCACCCCTGCTAACTGTAAGAGCAGGTAAATTACAGCGCTCCTAGAATTTCATCCTAGTGGAAAATAACAGCCTGTTTCGCCTTATGTCTACAAACCTGGTGGTATAATTTCAAATGTATCCAGCTAATTAGGCCATCTTTGTGTTTAAATCCTTCATACCCCTGTCATTACATTTAGTAGGTTTTTTTTAGAAAATAGCTGGAAATTTCTATCAATGAAAACTGATTTTGTTTTATTATTAATAATTTTTTGAATCTCTACATACCAGTAAGATGTGCTGCAAATCATTTTAAAGACCTATACAAGCTGGACTCATTGACATTAAAATAAAAGCTGAACCTTTTGCTTGCTGTTATTAAAGTATTAAATATTAAAGTTGATTTACTGACAGGTTTAGCATAAAAGACAGCTGAAATAAACATGAAAGTGAAAGTAAATTGGATTATGTCGTTTGTGGTTTGAGCTGACTGGGGTAAAACTAATTTTACTTCATAACAATAACGCAAAAATGAACAGTGACATTAATATTCCTAAATAGTCAGTAGAGCAATGATGTGACTACTGACAAAAATTAGTGCAAATAAAATTTACAATATCTCTGTGGGTTTGTTTATTACATAGAATTGGTGGAAATATTAACCTTAAAACAGGACAAAGACATACATGCATCTGTCTCATGTGGTTTTGGAAGTTAAACAGTTTATCAGTTTAAGAGATGAGCAAGTCCTTTCTTCTAAGTCTTTTAAAAGAGAGGAAGCCACAGATTTTTTGAAGATTGAGAGTAAACCGAAGAAAAGGGAGAGAAAGATCTCATAAGAATCAAGTGCCTAATATATATTGGGCTGGCCAAAAAGTCTGTATGGTTTTTTCCATAAAATAAAAGACACCTTTTTCATTTTCAGCGATAAGTTTATTGATTTGGACATTTTGAGTATGTCGGCTTTCTCTTGAATGGTATAATTTTAATTGTTCTCAATTAATGTCTTGACTGCTTCGCTATCAACTTCATATGGTCTACCGGACCATGGAACATCGTCCAGGGAGAGGTTTCCAGCATGAAACTTGCAAACCACTTTTGACATGTTCAGTCAGTCACAGCACCTTCCCATACACTGCACAAATCTTTTGTGTGTGTGTTTCAATTGTGTTTCTACCTTTCTTGAAATAATAAAGCATAATATGCAAAAATGTTGCATATTTCCTTCCATCTTCAGTATTAAAATGGCTTCACAAAAAATTCACCAGTTTTGATAAGTCATTTTTTTCAGTGCACACTGATATGACAGCTAGCTGTCACAATATAATCTCATGAAATTATTTTGAATGAAGCTAAAGACAAGCACTACTAGAACCATCTTACTAAAAACAAACTTTTTGGCCACCTTATACCAGCCACTGTTCAAAGTGTTTCATATATGGTATCCTGGAGTGTGCCCGATCCACTTTGACAAAATTATTATCATCCCTGTTCAAAACACTCTTGTTAGCTTTGTTTTCATCCATCTCATTCAATCTTGTCTTGTTCCATTCTTCATTTATCTACTATACTCCTAGCATATCAGCCTCCTTTTGTTTCCTGGAGGCTTCCCTTCCCTGGGGGCTTTGTACATACTGTTCTATCTACCCTTAATATCCCAGTCCTCTAAATCATCACCTGTAGTCCCACTCTTCAAATCACCTATTCTTTCCACCTTTAGGCTCTTGTAACTATTTTATTTGGGAGACAGAACACAGAGAGTCTGGGGATTAACAATATGAAATTTTCTTTCTTTTTCATGTGAGAGCCCAAAGATTGGTGATTGTTGGACTTTGAGTTAACTTGGGCCACTGGAAGCTCCTCATTCCTTCCCCTGTCCTTGGAATGTGCATTCTGCCCACCATTCCCACAGTGGGAGCCACTTGCAAGGACTGCTGCTTTCCTTAGTCCCTTTTCGCCCTCCATGTACAGGAGCTTATTTGTGAACCTACAGCGATCCAAGTGTGGTAGGCAGCTCAGCCATTCTCACTCGTGATATATTTTGGGGTACAAATCCCAGTGTGTGTGTCTGCCAACTACTTGACAAGGGAAAAGGATGAGGGGAGCGCATATCTCATTGTACTGTTACACTTAAAAATTTGTTAAAAGGGCACGTCTCATGTTAAGTGTCCTTACAGTCATCATCATCATTGTCATCATCAACCGTAGAACAAGAAATGGCTCAAATGTTTCTACTCACATTCCATTGACTGGAATTTAGTCACTGCCTACTCTTATCTGCTAAGAAAGCGAAGAAATGGAATATTTGGGTGGAAAGCCATGGCTGTAGTTAAGCCTACATTAAAATGGAGAATAAGGAGACCAATTGCTGGAGGACAACTGGTAGTGCAGCATAGGGTTTGGTTTAGATGTCATCTTTGCAGGAAATCCTCTTTTGACCACTCCATCTACCAATAAATAAGTTTCTTTTATTATTCATATTTTTCTGTATCATTGATTTGTTAGTTTCTTTCATAGCAATTGTGCTTTGAACTATTAATGAGATTATTTAAAAAATTTCTATCTTTTTAACCTTAAATATCTTGAAAGTAGTACCGTTTCTTTTTCCATTATATTTTTATTTCTGTATGCCTGACACATGTGACACATGCAAAACACACTTGAACTTGTAAAGATTGTTGAATGAATGAATAAATGGAAATCCAAACCAATCCCCAGACAGGTAACATCTCAAATCAGATTAATTTATTGACTCAAACTTTGAGCAAGTCATACGGGAGGCAGCAAAATTAACTTCTAAAGGACCAGGCAGTACCCCTAGTGCAGTGATATCTAAATTGTTGGTCAACTATCCACTAGTAGTTTACAAAATCCATTTATTAAATCATAACTAGCATTAAAAATAAAAGAAATAACCCAGTGATGCCACTTCTGGGTATATCCAAAGAAACCAAAACACTATTTCAAAAGAATATATGCACCTCTATGTTCATTGTAGTGTTATTTAATTAGCCAAGATATGGAAGCCACTCAGGTGCCCATGAATAGATGGGTCGATAAAAAAAGTTGTGGTACATTTACACAATAAAATATTACTTGGCCACAGACTCATAGATACTGGGAACAGACTGATAATTGCTAGAAGGGAGGGGGCTGGGGACCTGGGTGAAGAATGTGAAGGAATTAAAAGTATAAATTGGTGGTTACAAAATAGTTACAGGGATATAAAGTACCCCATTGTATGTGGGTAGCTTTTATTGCAAGCTAACAGGTGGAGCGGGCCATTTTTGCTAATGTTTTGTGCAAATGGCAACATTCAGTAAAATTACGATAACTTTAGTTTAACATATTTTTTTCAATGAAACTTTTTGTGATTTACTATAAAATGTATACTGAATTATTTTTCTTAAATTTTAAACAAATACTGGAAAACTCACTGGAAATTGAAATAAAAGTAATAAAATATGTAAAAATTCTGATTTATTGAAAATATTTTGAAAAATATAAAGTGTGTAAAAAAAGAAAGAATGAAGTTTTCTTTCTTAAACTTCATTGTAAAAAAAGAAGAATGAAATTTTCTTTCTTAAACTTCATTGTAAAAAAAGAAGAATGAAGTTTTAGTAGTGTTTTTTGTTGTGTTAATCATATTTAAAAAAAGAAAGAATGAAGTTTTAGTAGTGTTTTTTTTGTGTGATAATCGTTAAAACATACATACATACATACATAATTCACCATTGTCTGTGTTAAAGAGACCCAAATTTTGTCCTTTGGAATTTGTATATCTGCATGTTAGCATCCCTTTAGAGCAATAAAGAAGTATTAAAATAAATGTATTTATACGTTACCCGCATTCTACCGCTAGTCTACAAAACATGTATTTATACGTGTCCCGCACTCCACCACCAGTCAACGTAAAACGTATAAATACGTTTCCCGAATACAATGTGTTAAAACATAAGGAATGTAGTCAATAGTATTATAATGACTATGTATAATGCCAGATGGGTACTGGAAATACAGGCGAAATACTTTGTAAAGTATGTGATTATCTAACCATTATGCTGTATACCCGAAACTAATACAAAATAATATTGAGTGTAAATTGTAATTGAAAAATAAAATAAAAAACAATAAAATAAATAGGACAGAACAGAGTAGAAGAGAATAGAAAAAACCAGAAAACATTGCATACGCAAGGGTATATATTGTTTCGTAAAACTTTAGTTTCAGTTACATGTACGTGTGTGTAGAATATGTGTACTTTTCAAGTCACAAGGTAAGTGTAATTATTACTGTTAATAATGTACAAAAACAAAAGTTTGAAAGCCACTGCCTAATGTGCTTAAAAAAGAGTAGGCTCAAAGGCAAGGAGGACATTGGGAGGAAAAATCTTGATCCTTATAGAGCTTAATGTGACCTGTATCACAGGCAGGTCATCAACAAAGCGACATAAGTGGTTACTCATCTCTTCACCAGTTCCGTGATTTTCAGTTGCATCTTTTCCAGCAATGCACTATCAAAGTATGTTTCAAAGAAAGGAGGGTTGTGTGTTTCAAAGCATTATTTCATCTTATTAGTAATAGTGGGCTATTATTTTCAAGTATGATAACTTCAGAAATAACTTTGAATTATAGTTCAACTTGAGAACATGTTTTTATTTTTGAAATTCAGAAATACCTAGGGAACTCATGTTCTTCCTCTCATGTTTGGTCCTAGTTAATTGATCAATGGATTTTTCTAATGTGCTTGACTGTGAGGATCCCATGTTTTATTTAGAACAAAGGTTAATTTTCTCTTTTGAGCTCTTTGTATGGATGTGATTTTGCTATTTTTGACTTCCTATATTGCTAGTAGATTTTTTTCTCTTTCCCACTTCCTTTCTTACCAGAGGGATCTGAAATGAAAGTAACATTCATCTGTTGACCTTATTAAGATTTTATCTTGTATTTTATTCCCCCTTTTAAAATCAATACAGTGTACTTCTGGCTCCACCAACTTTTGTGTGAGATTTACCAACTCCCCAGGACTTTATAAAAATGTGTTCCATGGACAGTATCAGAGCCAGAAAAGGGATAGTCCAGAACACATAGCTTATTTGGAACCTAACCTGCAGCTTGGCACATGCAAGATCTTTGAAATCAGCTGTGCATCAGGTTAACCATACGCAGGAACTGCAACAAAAAAAAGTGAAAATGACAAAAAAAACTTTCAAAATCAGTTTTATTTGCCAGTCGACAAACAAGGACCAATCCTGTATAATAACTGACCTATTGGGCTGCTGAAATATCTATCCAGGCTTCTTTAAATGGACTTAACTCTCCCACTCACTCACCGGCACCAGGTGGGTAAAAATAAAACAAAAAAAATCTTCCACTATTGGCATGTGGTCACAGGAATTCAGCCAGACCTCTGCCATTTTACATTTACTTTCATACTTACTGGGCCTCAGCCCTCTTTGTTCTCAGTTTTGCTCAGAACATCATCCAATATTAACAGCTAGTATTTTTTAGTGCTTACTATGTTTCAGGCATTACGCTGAGCCCTTTACTTGCATAATCTAATTTAATCCTCAGAACCACCCAGTGAGATATTTACTTGAAATAATTATCTATTGCTGCATGACAGATAACCCTAAGACTTAATGGCTTGAAACAACAAAAATCATGTATTATGTCTCATGGCTTCTGTGGTCCAGGAGTTTAGAAACTTCTTAGCTGAGACATTCCCGTTTAGGTTCTCACATGCAGTTGCAGTCAATCTCTATCTGAGGCTGGGACCCTCACGAAGCTTCTTCAACGCTCACATGTCTAGTGCCTGTGTAACAGAACCGCTGTGGGTCTTTTGCTCTGCATCTATTGCCCGTCACCAATGAGAACAGTGACTCTCAATGCCAGAGTTTGGTAAAAAGGAAGGGAATTATTTAAAAGTTATATAGGTTTTGAGTAATTGCAGAATTTTGCCATTAAGTCCCACTCCCTTTGAACGTCCACAAACACATAGTCTTGCCCCCCTCGCCCCCTTGCCCAGTCAGGCCAGTCTCAAGCATGCCAGTCAGAGGAGCACCTCTCAGGAAAAAAGAAAAAAAAAAAAACAACAAAAAACCGAAGTCTGGCTCATTTCTCCTGGTTCCTCCCAGTAAACCGTGCTAGGCACCAACAGCCCTGTCACCGCGATCTCCAGTTCTTCATCCAAAACCATGTGGTACCTTTCTCTGGCCAACCAGTGAGGCTCTTTCTGCCCTCTTTTCACCTGCATGCCCCCGCTGCACATGGCTACCCACCTTTTACTTTAAATCCCAGCTTGGATCCTCTTCTGTAACCCCATTTCTGACTCCTCTCACAACCGGCTACACCTGCTAGCACTCCTACATTTCTCACCTTTCTTGGCTGCCATATTTAGTCTGGGCAGGTATGGCCCCATGGCATGGAGAGAACTGTTTCCAAGCTCTCGAGCAGGTGCTGTAACCCAGGGAGGCACTTTTTAGCTACATCATGGGTCAAAGTTACACCCATCTCCCTGGCCCAGGCAAACTATTCAGCATTACTATGAAGCTAACCTGCTATTATTGATATGCCAATTAACTCTCAATGGCCCTGCTCCACATCTCCCATTCCCCAGTCAGGTCTATGGGGGATATTCTATATTCCCAGACACCCCAAGTTCTGAACCCCTTTCCACGTTTGTTACATCTGGACTTAGCTGAGACTCCTCAGGCATATCTGTCTTCCTACTATCTCTTCACAGGGTCTCTCCAACATGGTGGCTTCAGATTGGCTAGACTTTAAGACATGGCATGTCTGGAGAGAGGGAGAGACAGACAGACAGACACACAAAGAGAAAGAGAGAGAAAGAGCCAGATGGAAACTTTTTTACCTTTTCTGATTTAGTCTTGGAGATCACGCACCGTCATTGCAGTTTTATTCAATAATTTTTAGAAGCAAGTCACAAAGACCAGCCCATATTCAAAAGGAAGAGGATTAGACTCCACCATTTTAAGGAAAGAATGTCAAATAATTTACAGACAACTTTAAAATCATCACAGTCTGCCATCTGGCCACAAATTATTTGTATTCTTTCCACATCAAAATATACTCATCCCTTCCCAAGAACCCTCAGATACCTTCAAGCTCAACTGTGAGGTCTCAACTTTTGAGCTCATCCAAATCAGTTCCTTAAGTACAGCCTTAGAGTACAGCTCCTGTCCGTCTGAAGAGCTGTGGCCTCGAGACACAAGTTATTTTTCCTCCACACATTCAACGTATATTGATGGAGCAGGCACAGTAGAACTGCTACAGACCTCCTTGTCCCAAAAGAGGAAAAACGGATGGCACACAGGAGTCACTGGCTTAAAATCCTGTGGCTCATGTCATGTTGTCATTTCCCTAAGTAGATCTCAGTAGTAGTACTTGGGGATTGTCCACACTTTTGGTTCTGTACTTTTGGACACATTTTTTTCTTTTCTACAAGAAAAGGCTTTGCAGCTATTTCTGCCTGCTTCCTGCTCATCATGATTTTGGGGTCCATGAGCCTCTGAATTTTTTACTGTTACTGTCTCATTTGTGTCAAATTGGCAATGAGTATTTCCATTGATACCATTCTTTTAAAAAATTTACGGGCTTCTCATGAATCTTGTTGGATTCACTCTATTTGTCAAAACCCTGTGTTGTCTCTTTGTCTGGTTTCTCTAGCGTGACAGAGTTGGTGTGTATAGACTTTTTACATGACACACGCTTTCATAGAGAGAGCTGGAGTCAAGGAGAACTTGGATAGCTGCATCATCATTTATAAGTCGCCTTGATCATCGTACAAGGTCAGTACTGTCACATTCTCCTCAATAGAAGCAAGGCGAGAGGGGTTAGATTTAACTTTTTGTGGGAGGAATGTCAAATAAATTATAGATACAACTGATTCTTGTAGCCCAAAACTTTGCTGAATTTCCTTATTAGTTCTGACAGTTTTTTGATATAGTCTTTAGGATTTTGTCTCTATAAGGTCCTGTCATCAGCAGATAGAGAGACAATTTACTTCTTCCTTTCCAATTTAAATGCCTTTTCTTTTTTTTTGGCCTAATTGGTATGGCTAGGGATTCCAGTCCTAGGGTGAATAGGAGTGAGGAGAGGAGGCACGCTTGCCTTGTTTCGGATTTTAGAGGAAAAACTTTCAGTCTTTTGCTACTAAGTATGATATTAGCTGTAGGCTTATCATATATGGCCTTATTACGTTTAGGTATGTGCTTTCTATATTTAATTCGGTGTGCGTTTTTTATCACAAAAAATGTTGAATTTGGTCAAGGATTTTTCTGCATCTATTGAGATGATCATATGATTTTTATCTTTTATTCTATTAGTGTGTTACACTGCATTTATTGATTTGGGTATGTTAAACCATGCTTGTATTCCATGGATAAGTCCCACTTGGTCATGGGGTATAATTCTTCTAATGTACTGTTGAATTTGATTCGTTAGTACTTTGTTGAGAATTTTTGCATCTACATTTATCATGAATATTGGTCTATAGTTTTCTCGTAGTGACCTTACAGGGCTTTGGTATCAGGATAATGCCTTTGGTGGTGTCATGTTTACCTTCTTGTGATACTATATTCTTATATTGTGTCTTTGCATTTGGTCTCTTTTTCTGGCCTTTCTCAGCCATTAGATGAGGTTGCTGACTTACTTCACTGCTCTGGCAGGTCTTATCATAAGACCTGCCAGACCTGCACAGTCTCCCAGCGTCGCAGGCCAGGCTTTCTGGTCAAGAGAGACTGGGGGCTATGCGCAGCCACTGGGCAGAATCAGGTGTTGATCTAGAATGTGCTCTATGGCCAGGATGGCCTGTTGACTTGCAACCCTAATTGGGCAGAACTGCCAACTGTGTAGCCTCACTAAATAGGGCCACTTGCTCTGCTTTGTGAATGAGCTGAGCCACTGTTTGAGATCTCTGCTCAGGTGCTGAGGTCAGCAGGAGAACAGGCCAAGATATATATGCTGGCTGCTGTGAGCCTTGCACCCCCTTCTCCATCACTCGTTGATTCTCTGAGTGATCCCTGTGGTGCATTATCTAAGTGGGCCTCCCAGGAAGGATCCCAGAATGCTAGGAAGCTAGATGGACACCTTAAGTTCTCTTTCTCCCACTGGAGAAATTGTAGGTATAGGGTTTGGATGCCAACCTTAGGGGAAGGGTTATGAGGTGAGAGTGAAACCACTCAGACTGTTTTGTATGATTAGTGGAGTTACGTGTGTAAATGTGTCTTGCTTAGAAAAGCTTTCTTACATGGGGGCCATAAAACATTCTCCTATAATATTTTCTAAAAGAATTATAATGTCCACTTTTTTATTTCTGTGGTTAATAAACATAAAATTGATTTTTTGTAGGCAGTGTTAGAAAAAAGTATAAAATTATTTTGAAAACCACATACATCCCAGTCCACTGTAATGACAACTGTCATAGAACAAGCATCTAATAAAGATTTATATATCTGGTATTTTTATTCTGTTTCTCTGCACCATTATCTAAATCACTATAAATATCATATTATGTAATATCTGATACTTAGGGTAAATCAACCCACCTTATTCCTTTTCATATGTGACTTGGCTAATTTTTGTTTATTTCACTCCCATGTAAATTAAAAAAAAATTTTTTCACATTTTTTTATTATTGTTCAAGTAGAGTTGTCTACATTTCCCCCTTGACCCACCACTCCTGTCCACCCCAGCCATCCCCACTTCCCACTCTCGATCCTACTCCCTTTTGGTTTTGTCCATGCGTCCTTTATCCATGTTCCTGAAAACCCTTCCCCTTTTTTCCCCCATTGTCCCCTCCCACCTCCCCTCTAGTTACTGTCAGTTTGTTCTTAATTTCAATGTCTGTGGTTATATTTTGCTTGTTTGTTTTGGTGATTAGGTTCCACTTATAGGTGAGATCCTATGGTATTTGTCTTTCACCATCTGGCTTATTTCACTTAGCATAGTGTTCTCTAGTTCTGTGCATGCTGTTGCAAAGGGTAGGAGCTCCTTCTTTCTTTCTGCTGTGTGGTATTCCATCCTGTAAATGTACCATAGCTTTTTGATGCTTTCATTTACTGATGGGCACTTAGGTTACTTCTAGCACTTGGGTATTGTAAATTGTGCTGCTATGAACATTGGGTGCATAAGTTCTTTTGGATTGGTGTTTCAGGGTTCTTAGGATATAATCCCTGCAGTGGAATTGCTGGGTCAAAAGGCAGTTCCATATTTAGTTTTCTGAGGAAATTCCATACTGTTTTCCACAGTGTCAGCACCAGTTTGCATTCCCACTAACAGTGCAGTAGGGTTCCCTTTTCTCCACATCCTCTCCAACACTGTTTTTTGATTTGTTTATGATGGCCATACTCACCAGTGTGAAGTGGTATGTCATTGTGGTTTTAATTTGCATCTCTCTGATGGCTAGTGATGCTGAGCATCTTTTCATATGTCTCTGGGCCCTCTGTATGTCCTCCTCAAGTCCTTTGCCCATTTTTTAATTGAGGAGAAGCGTCTCTTCAAGTCCTTTGCCCATTTTTTAATTGAGGTGTTTGTCATCCTGAAGTGGAGTTGTGTAAGTCCTTTATATATTTTGGGATCAAACCCTTGTCTCAGGTCTCATTAGCAAATATGTTTTCCCATATGGTTGGTTCCCTTTTCATTTTAATACTGTTTTCTTTAGCCATGCAGAAGCTTTTTATTTTGATGAGGTCCCATTTGTTTATTCTTTCCTTTATGTCTCTTGCTCTAGGGGACATATTAGTGAAAATATTCCTGCATGGAATATCTGAGATTTTCCCGCCTACGTTCTCCTTTATTCCCATGTAAATTTAAAAATCTGCTATCGAGTTCTACAATCTAACCTGCTGAGATTTTGATTGTGATTGTATTAAAGCTAAAAACCAACTGGGAACATTTACAATTTTATAATATTTAAACTTCCATAAGCATGATATTTTATTTATTTTGTTGACTACTCCTACATATATTGGCATAGATGTACATTATATATATATATATTTGATGTTAAAATGGTCTTTAATTTTTTTTTTTATTTTTCTATTACAGTTTATATTCAATATTATCTTGTATTAGTTTCAGGTATACAGCATAGTGGTTAGATAATCATATTCTTTTTTTATTTTTATTTTTTATTACTTTATTGTTTTTCAATTACAGTTGTCTGCATCCTCTCTCCTCCCCTCCTCCCACCCCCTCCAATTTCACCTCCCTCCCTTGCCTCCATCCTCCCCCTTGGTTCTGTCTATGTGTCCTCTATAGTGGTTCCTGAAAACCCTTTCCCCCATTGTCCCCTCCCCACTCCCCCCTGGCTATTGTTAGATTGTTCTTAATTTCAGTGTCTCTGGTTATGTTTTTCTTGATTTTTTCTTTTGTTCATTATGTTCCAGTTAAAGGTGAGATCATATGGTATTTGTCCCTCACCGCCTGGCTTATTTCACTTAGCATAATGCTCTCCAGTTCCATCCATGCTGTTGCAAAGAGTATAAGCTCCTTCTTTCTTTCTGCTGCATAGAATTCCATTGTGTAAATGTACCATCATTTCTTGATCCATTCATTTGTAGATGGGCACTTGGGTTATTTCCAGCACTTGGCTATTGTGAATTGTGCTGCTATGAACATTGGGGTGCATAGATTCTTTTGAATTGGTGTTTCAGGGCTCTTAGGGGATAATCCCAGCAGTGGAATTGCTGGGTCAAAAGGCAGTTCCATTTTCAGTTTTCTGAGGAAATTCCATACTGTTTTCCACAGTGGTTTCACCAGTCTGCATTCCCACCAACAATGCAATAGGGTTCCCTTTTCTCCATATCCCCTCCAACAGTTATCTGTTGCTTTGTTGATGATGGCCATTCTGACTGGTGTGAGGTGGTATCTCATTGTGGTTTTAATTTGCATATTCCTTATAAAGTGGTTCCCCAATATTTCAATTACCCACCTGGCACTATATTTAGTTATTACAACATTATTTGTTGTATTCTCCATGCTGTGTTTTCTATAAATATTTCACTTTCTAATTGTTACTTATAGATATAAATGCAATTGATTTATATTCATTTGGTTTTACATAGTATATATTTCTCTGCTGAGATATCTTATATTCTCATTTATTACAAGCATTTTATCATACTGTGCATAGTTATAATTTCTGCTTTAAAGTCCCTATCTTATAATTCCAACATCTGATTTATCTTGAGACTAGCATCTATTGATTGATTTTTCTCCTGAGATTGGGTTATTTTTTCTTGGATCTTCTTATGCCAAGTAATTTTGGTATATATATAGTGGACAATTTGAATGTTATATTGTGGATATTGTAAATTTTGTTACATTTTTCTAAGACTGTCAGTGTTTTGGCAAGTGTTAGGGGATCAATTGTGTTCCCCCCAAATTCATAGATTGCAGCCCTAATTCTTAGTACCTCAGAATGTGACAGTATTTAGTAATAGAGTCTTTAAAGCAGTGGTTAAATTAAAATAAGATCAGTGGCGTGAGTGCCAATCCAATATATGTCCTTAGAGGGATAAGAAGCTTAGACACAGACATACACATAGAAGGAAGACCATATAAAGGCACAGGGACAATATGATCATTTATGTGCTAAGGAGTGAGGTATCAGAATCAACATGTCATGCCAGTTCCTTGGTTTTGGACTTTTAACCTCCAGAATTGAGTGAAAATAAGTTTCTGTTGTTTAAAGCATCCAGTCCATAGCACTTTGTCATGGCAGGCCTAGGGAACTGATATAACAGGCAATGAACTTGGCTAGGTTCAAACGGAAAGTCATCATGCCTGTGGTGCTAGTAGCTCAGGTCTTAATTCAGATCTTTAAGCCTTAGCTGTAAGATGCTTTCTGTTTTCTTCATCAATGAATGGTTCCGAGGTCAGTCAGAGATTTGAGCGGAGTTTAAACATGAAATTTAGGGATATTTCTCTATGAACTCCTCTTTTCTAGGTACTCTCTCTCACCTTCTGATAGCCCTGGGTTCCCTAGGCTTTTCCCCCAGTTTCTCTGGTTAGGAAGATGACAAGCTTTCCGTTAGAGTTTCAGCTACCCTAAAGGAAAAGCCATAAAAAAGGAAACTCACTCAATACTAAACCCTTGATCCATTTTTTTCCTCCTCTCCAAATCTTCCTGAGTTTATCTCTAGTCATGTTAGGTCATCAGGTTTTGTATTTTGTCCTAGTTTATAGCTTTTATGGCAGGGACCATTTTGTCAGTCACCCTTTTCTCCATATTAGAAGTAAAACTTGCATTAGCCTTTGAATACTGATTTTGAATGTAACAGACTTTCTAGGTTCTATTAGTGATCCAAAATAACTTATCTCTAAATTTAGGTAGTTTTTGTTTTGGAAAAAAATAGAAGTCAGAAGATTATTGATAGGGTTCAAATGGTAAGAATGTTTTGACTTACTGCATGTAACTGATCACAGATTTTTTGTATTGGACCATATGATTTTGCCAAAGGAACATTATGATGTATTCAAAATTAGATTGTTTTCTTGATCAAAATAACATGATTTAGCTAATGATATTCAAGATCTTCACTCTTCTACATGGATCTTAGGAAAAATAAGTCAATGAAAGATACTCATTTTTACTTATTTTGCACTCTTGGGAGAAAAAGACCAGTGAGATGAGGGTGTACAAGTGTGTATGTTTGTGTATTTCAATGGTCAACAGTAAGTCCTGGTCACTGAGGAGGCTTATGTTTTAGTATTATTTTAATTCCGTTTGGATGATTGAGACCTAACACTGTTTCTGTACTTTCTTTAGCTCTGTAATAAAAAAAAAAAAGCCCTCACAAGGGGGCCCTAGATTAGGAGGAACACTTATGAACATAGGCTTTTTAAACATATTGATCCTGAGGGGAAACACTGTGGGATCCATCCATAGATGTCTATTATACAGAGGCCAGGGGTGCAAAACCCATCAAAACCGATCCTGTTCCCTCAATTCCCTTTTTGCCCTCAGCTGGCTAAGCTGATCACAAATTCAGTATTAAGCAAGTTTGGATCCTTAATGGCACAAATGCTCTGGCCAACATAGGAAAGAGTAGTGAAGAAGGATTCTTTTATACCTAAGGCTGGATAATCATCACTATCTTCGTCATGTGCATAAGATTTAAATTAAGCAGGGAAAGTCAAGCTGCAATTGTTATGGCACCAACAGCAATCCTAAGGGTTCTGTCACTTTATCAACGACTGCTAAATGGAGATTTTTATTTTGGGCACCTCATGGTTGGATTTTTATGGCACTGGAGTAGAAATCTTCTTACCTTACCTAGGTCCTTATCTAGGAAAACTTTAAGAGGAAAGGATTTTTGTTTGTTTGTCTGTTTGTTTGTTTGTTTTATCTGGAAGACTTTGACGTCTATGCTTGGGAGAAATAGTCATCTGAGAGTAAGAAATCTTAGTTCAGAGGAGAAGATTCTTTTGACATTAAGATTTTCACTTTCAACTGGAATGTAAACTGAATGTAAGGCAGACCATTTTTTATTTGTTCGCTGTTAAATTTTCAGTGTCTAGAGCAAATGCTTGTATAAGTGGAGGACAAATCTGCCACATAATTCGCAGCTGAACAAATGTTTGAGGCAGATGCGAGGCCAAACTCATGCAATGGAATGATATAGTTTCCCAGAATGGATTTCAAAACAGTTAAAATGACCTTGAGTAGATGTCTCACAGGAGGGCATCTCAGTGCAGGGGGCAGGAGAATGGGTCAGAAACACATCTAAGAGGCCTGGAGAAAGGTCTCATAATAGAAGTAAAAGGGATTAAGTTAATTTTTATTGTTCTAATTTCTTGGTCTAGTTAAATTAATAACTTCATTGCAGTGAACACATCTGAATTTACAACCTGTTATGATAATTTAAAAAGCTATTTATCTTTTCTCTTCCAGAAAATTCTGTCCAAATTATTACACTAGAGTTAATAAAGTAGAAGTTCCAAGAATAGGGGGAAAGGAACAGAATTTATAATCAGAGAAAAAATCTACTAGGATAGAAGTGAATGAAATTTCAAAATTTCTTTCTTAATATTTATTTATTTTCAAAATTTCTTCCTTAATAGTTATTAATGCTTATCAATAGTTTATATTTTATTGTATTTTATTTCCATTACCATTTATCCCCCTTATACCCGCTTCTACTTCCACCTGTCCTCATGACCCCCCACAGCCACCACACTGTTGTTCACGTCCTTGAGTTTTTTCTTTTTTGCTCAGTTGTTTCACCCCACCCTACCATCCTGCTCTCTATCTATGAGACTGCCTCTATTTTTCTTGTTACGTTTGTTCATTAGATTCCACATATGAGTGAAATCATATAATATTTATTTTTCTCTGACTGGGTTATTTCACTTAGCATAATGTTCTCTAGGTCCGTTCATGCTGTTGTAAAGGTAAAATCTTTTTTATGGCTGAGTATTATTCCATTGTGTAAATGTACCATAGTTATTTTATCCATTCATCTACTGATGGACACTTGGGCTTCTTCCAAATCTTGGCTATTGTAAATAATGCTGCAGTGAACACAGAGGTGCATATATTCTTTCAAATTAGTGTTTTTGGTTTCTTTGGGTAAATTTCCAGAAGTGGAATTTCTGGGTTACAAGGCAGTTCCATTAATTTTTTGAGGTAACTCCATACTGCTTTCCACAGTGGCTTCACCAATTTGTATTCTCACCAACAGTGCAAAAGTGTTCCAGTTTCTTTTCACATCCTTACCAGTACTTGGTTTGTTGATTTATTGATGATAGCCATTTCTGACTGGTGTGAGGTGATACCTCAGTGTGTTTTTTTTTTAAAGATTTTATTTTTATTTATTTTTAGAGAGAAGGGAAGGGAGGGAGAAAGAGAGGGAGAGAAACAGCAATGTATGGTTGCTTCTCACATGGACCTCACGGGGACCTGGCCTGCAACCCAGGCATGTGCCCTAACTGGGAATCGAACCAGGACCGCTTGGTTCCCAGCCCGCGCTCAATCCACTGAGCTACACCAGCCAGGGCTCAGTGTGGTTTTAATTTGCATTTCTCTGGTGATTAGTGAAGTTGAGCATCTTTTCATATGTCTGTTGGCCATCTGTATTCTTATTTGGAGAAATGTCTATATAGGACTTTTGCCCATTTTTTTATTGAATTGTTTGGGAGTTTTTTGGTGTTGAGTTTTAGAGTTCTGAATGGATAAGAAAAGAAGACCCATATATATGCTGTCTTCAAGAGACCCACCTCAGAATGAAAGATACGCACAGACTAAAAGTAAAGGGATGGAAAAAGATATTTCGTGCAAGTGGAAAGGCAAAAAAAAAGCTGGGGTAGTAATACTTTCATTGACAAAATAGACTGTGAAATCAAGGCTAAAATAATGGACAAAGAAGGACACTACATAATGATAAAAGGAATAATCCAAGAAGAGGATATAATCCTAGTAAACATTTATGCACCCACATAGGAACACCTAAATATGTAAAACAAATATTGATTGAAATAAAAGGAAGGCATTGACAGAACTACAGTCATAGTAGGGGATTTTGGCACCCTATTGACTTCAATGGATGGATCTTACAGACAAAAAATCAACAAGATGGTGACCTAAATGACATACTAGATCAAATAGCTTTAATTGATATTTATACCTTCAGAGCATTTCACCCCAAAGCAGCAAAATACACATTCTTTTCAAGTGCACATGGAATATTTTCTAGAATAGACCACATGTTAGGACACAAAATAAATCTCAATAAATTTAAGAAGATTGAAATTATATCAGGCATCTTCTCTAACCATAATGCTGTGAAACTAGAAATCAATCACAAGAAGAAAACTGAAAAATACACAAAGACATGGAAGCTAAATAACATATTATTAAACAATGAATGGGTTAACAATAATATCCAGGAAGAAATCACAAGATACCTTGAAACTAATGAAAATGAGAAAATAACAACCCCAAATCTGTGAAACACCAGGAAAGCAGTCCTAAGAGGGAAATTCATGCATTTCAGGCTTATCTTAAAAAAACAGAAAAAGCTCAAAAAACAATCTAATTTTATACTTAAAGGAACTTGAAAAAGAACAAGAAAAAAGCCAAAAGTGACTAGAAGGAAAGATGTAATAAAGATCATAACAGAAATAAATGAATTAGATTCTTAAAAAAATACAAAAGATCAGTGAATCCAAGAGCTGGTTCTTTGAAAAGATAAACAAAATTGACAAACCTTTAACCAGACTCATTAAGAAAAAGAGAGGGCCCAAATAAGTGAAATCAGAAATAAAAGAGGAGAAATAACAACTGACACAAAATAAATACAAAGGACTATAAGAAAATATTACAAACAACTATATATGGCAACAATTTGGTGACCTAAACAAAATTACATTAGTAGAAAACATATGACCTTCCAAAACTAAATCAGGAAGGGTCAAATAATCTAAATAGACAGATTACAACTAGTTAAATTGAAGCAGTAATCAAAAAACTCCTGACACACAAAAGCCCTGGACCCGGTGGCTTCACAGGTAAATTTTACCAAACATTCCAAGAAGAACTAACACCTCTCCTTTTCAAACTATTCAAAAAAATTCAAGAGGAAGGAAAACTCCTAAATTCATTTTATGGGGCCAACATTATCCTAATTCCAAAACCAGATAGACACTACAAAAAAAAAAAAAAAAAAAAAGAAATTATAGCCAAGCCTTGGCTCCTGTGGCTCAGCCAATTGAGCGCTGGCCTGTGAACAGAAAGTCATGGGTTCAATTCCCTGTAAGGACACATTCCTGGGTTGCAGGCCAAGTCCCCAGTTGGGGGCATACAAAGGGAAGTGATTGATGTTTCTCTTGCACATTGGTGTTTAATCTCCCTTAAATCTCCCTTTCTTTATCCCTCCTTTCCCCTCTCTCTATAAATAAATACATAAATAAATAAATATTTTAAAAAAATTATAAAGCAATATCTCTGACTAATATAGATGCTAAAATCCTCAACAAAATTTTAGCGAACTGAATACAGCAATACATAAAAAAGATCATATACCATGATCAAATGGGATTTATTCCAGGGATCTAAGGTTGCTATGACATTGGCAAATCCTTAAACATGATATACCACATAAACAAAATGAAGGATAAAAACCTCATGATCATATCAGTAGATGCAGAAAAAGCATTTGATAAAATCCAGCACCCATTTATGATAAAAACTCTCAGTAAACTGGGAACTGAGGGAATGTACCTCAACATAATAAAGGCCATATATGACAAACCCACTGCCAGCATCATACTCAACAGGCAAAAACTACAAGTTTTCCCCTGAAGATTGGGAACAAGACAGGGATGTCTGCTTTCACCTCTCTTATTCAACATGGTACTAGAAGTCCTAGCCACAGCAACCAGCCAAGAAGAAAAAATAAAAGGCAACCAAATTGGAAAGTAAAAAAGTAGAACTATCATTATTTGTAGCTGACATGATACTGTACACAGAGAACCCCAAGATTTTGTCAAGAAACTACTGGGGCTGATAAATAAATTCAGTAAAGTAGCAGAATACAAAGTTAATATCCAGAAATATTGCATTTTTATAATGAACTTTCAAAAAGGGAAGTTAAGAAAACAATCCCACTCACAATTGCTACAAAAAGAGTAAAATACCTAGGAATAAATTTAACCAAGAATGTAAAACCTTATATTTAGAAAATTATGAGACATTAAAAAAGAAATTGGAGAAGATGCAAATAAGTGGAAGCACATACCGTACACATGGATAGGAAGAATTAATGTCATTAAAATGTCCATACTACCCAAAGCAATCTCTACAATCAATGTAATTCCTATCAATACTCCAGTGATGTATTTCACAGAACTAGAATGAATATTCCAAATATTTATATGGAACCGCAAAAGGTCCTGAATAGCAACTATACTGTAAGGCCATAGTAATCAAAACAGCATGATACTGACATAAGAACAGACATAGATCAATGGAACAGAAAGAAGGAGCCCAGAAATAAACCCACACCTTTGTAGTCAATATTTGACAGAGGAGGCAAAAACATACAATGGGCTAAAGATAGTTTATTCAATAAATGGTGGTGGAAAAATTGGACAGATATGTGCAAAAGAATGAAGCTACACCACCTTCTTACACCACACACAGGAATAAATTTAAAATGGATCAAAGACTTAAATGTTAGACTTGAAATCATAAAAGTCCTAGAAACACACATACGCACTAAAATCTTGGTCATTCGCGCTGGCTGCTGTGGCTCAGTGGATTGAGTGCTGGCCTGCACACCAAAGGGCTGCTGGTTCCTGATCAGGGCACATGCCTGGGTTGTGGGCCCGGTCCCCAGTAAGGGGGGTGTGAGGGGCAATCACACATCGTCTCTCTTTTTCTCTTCCTCCTTTCCCTTCTCTCTAAAAATAAGTAAAATCTTAGGAAAATAAAAATCTGTGACATTGCTCATAGCAATATTTTTTTTATATGTATCTCCTTAGGCAAAGGAAACTTGAGGTATGAGAATAACTAACAATTAAAAAATTCAGTTACACAGGCACATATGGAATAGATCGTCAAGGTTTTTACACTCCTCAGGCACTGTCACTTTTGCTGGGGGCTGAGTGTGGTGCTGAGAAGACCCGTTTTTAGTGTGTGTGCTGGGCCATAGCAAGAACTGGGAGATTTTTGCTTTCGTTTCTCGTCTTCCAAAGCACTGTCACCAGCGCAGGCAAGCAGAGTCGGCTGGTTTTAAATGAAACAATCCAGGGAATCACCTCAGTTCTTCAGTGAACACAGAACAAAACAAAAGAAAGCAAAACAAAAACCACACATATACACATAAAAAAATGAGACACACGCAAGGGGCTTAAGACCAGGGCTATGGTGAGCAATTTTGGAACCAACGCTAGTGTTGCGTTTTAAATCAACTTTCTCAGTGAGTCCATAGAACATTCTATCCCATGCCTAGCCATGGGTTTTAACAAATTACACTTGCTAGATTCAGCTGCTTTTCTGGCATTATCATGATATAAATATGGCAGATTTTTTACTCTTTAAATTAACATACTATATTTTGATATGTGGAGCAAAGTCCAGTTGCTCAACCCTACTAACAACAGCTCAGATTCTGACTTGATCACAGAAACATGGTGCATTAAAGTGGGGTCGTTTCCCCTGAGTTACAAGGTTTCATTGTATCTGTTTTAGCCAACTCTAAAATTTGTTGCTTGATTTTCAAGACTCCTTACAATCTGACACCTTTGCTATGCTCACATCTATTATTCCTCTAGTCCGATGGCCATTTTCTGACTGTCTTGGGAATATTCTGTGCTCCGTCCTTGTTCTCTGTCTCTTCTGCCTGAAATATTGCCTCTTTTTCTCTTCATATATTTTAACCCAACATTTTCCGCCTGTATCTATACTACAATATATCATGTAGAAAGTTTTAAAAAAATGAGGCACAGCTGTGTCCTGGTGAGGAAGCATGATCAAGGCATACCATGAATAAAAATAAAATTGTAGTAGAAGTAAAATCTGATATGTGTATATGTGTATATATAATGAAGAAAAAAAGACAGACAAATATTTTGTGTAGCAGTTATCTCTTAGGAGTGTGATCTTCAGAAGAAATTTACCTTTTATTATATTTATGTATTGTTTGAATTCTTTAAAGTGTTTGTATTGCTTTTGTGGTCAGAATAAAAGCTTGTTAAAAATATTTTAAAATTGTATTTTCTCCATGAATCCTTTCTTAAAAACTATAATTCTTACTGATATGCATCTCCTCAATTCCTATCTAACTTGTACTGTATACCTCTAAGATTTTTTTATAACAACTTCTGTTAGTTTGTATTTATGTGTAGGTCTTCTTCAAGTTGCTCATAGTCTTGCTTGGGAAAGGTGTATGATGCTAATTTTGAATCTTCTCAAATTCCTAGAAATGGGCTAACCACAGTGTAGGTTCTCAGAAAACACATAAAGTTTGAGTTTTAACAGAGAGAGCAGCATTGGGCTTGTAAAAGTCAACATCTGTTTATTGTGACTTCTTGCCTGGCATGGCTAGGATGCTCTGTAAGTGCAAACACAGGTGGTGAGGCATCTCAGAGCCTGGGAAGGGTGAGCAAGAGGTTGGAGGTGATGGCAAGGATGAATAGTCTCTGAAGTCTTGCCCGGCAGAAGTGGGTTTTTCTACTTGGGGGAGAGGGCCCCTGGAATTTTTTATGACTACAAGAACCATTAGGTGAATGCAGCAGGAAAAATGTTTTGGTTTAGCAGGTGTTTTTTCTTACCCTTCATTGGGGTGGGGGAGGAAAGAGAAAGGTAATGAAGAAATTCTGCCCTTTTCTCCCAAATCGTGTAGCACCGCCCATCCATAGGCTCTCTGTTCTTTTAAGTACATCGACTTCCTTGCTTCCCCTGAAATATGTATTGCTCATAAACAAACTCCTATCCCTTTCTTCCAGCCCTCCCAGCCTACCCGACTGATGTGGGATCCAGTCTAGGTAGGGTCCATAACTTTTGAGCTTAAATTCCATGGGCTAATTTCATCCCAAAATTCACTCATAATAACTTTCCTTTTGGAAGGCAGTAACCTCAAACCCTAGGGAAAACTAAGTATCATTATATACCAGGGACAAGCAAATGGTCCATATAGACAAGGAATTTTGTATATTGAATGATAGAAGAATAGATGCCAGTAAGGAACAGGTGGCAAACACAAGGCCCATGGGTTGAATCCAGCCCTCCACCTTGTTTTATCCAGCCCGGCACCTTGATTCTACCCGGTGGCGGTGCTGAGCTCCTTGCCCCTGGTTAAGGAGTAGTTACATTTATACAGTCCTAAAATGACATTCGGCCCTTTGAAGGCAACCGCGAGGCTGATGTGGCCCCCGGTGAAAATGAGTGTGACGGCCCTGCAGTAAGGCTATAGAGGAGTGTGAGGCCAGGATTGAAGTCAGTCTGAGGACAGACCAGGTTGAAAGCATTGATCTCCCTCTAGAGGTTTTGTGTGTGGAGGAGAGATAGCTATTTTAGTGTCTAGATAAGTTAGACTTCCCCCTCACATGCTTGCTATTGAGCTATTTGTATCTTGGAATCTATCTTGTCCTGTGCCCTCAGAAGTTTTATGCTCCAAGGAACTTGAACACTATCTTTTTTTTTTTTGCCCCAGAGACTGAGCAAAAAGAACTCCTCTTTCACAGAATCCCAGAGGCTCCATTGATACAGGTGGTCACTCCTGTCTCGATAATTTAAGATCTCATTTGCTCTCTCTCTTGTCATCTTCCACTATCCCCTGGCTTCGGTGTGTTGAAATGTGGTCTCCCTAGCTCCTCCAAGTCTTCAGTTCTCCCACATGAATCTTTTCCATTTGGACCCATTCAACCATCACTGAATTGGGTAAGGGTCCTTTGCTCAGCAAAAACTTGCTGGGCAAGAATCTGACTGACTCAGGTATTAAATATAACTCTCCCCCTCCCTCTCCTCCTTCTTCTCCTCCTCTTTTTCATGATTTCTTTGAGAGAATATCAGACCATCCCTTTAGCAGAGTAACGATTTTACACTGCATGGAGGCCTTTAAAAGCTACCAATGTTTTGTAGTTGACATGGGAAACAAGCATGGGGTGATAACTCGAGAATGGTCCTGTGCAGCCAAGGAAAAAAGAAAAAAAATATTTGAGGCTGAGTGGGAGTTACTGGGTTTCTTGGGTCATGCTCATACTTTCAAAGGCTGAACTACCAGTGTGAATGGGCAGGGTGGAGGGAATCAAAAAGACTTTTAAGAAGTAGGAATAGAAAAGCACCAGCATGCCCAAGAGGGCTTTAGAGCTCCCTTTGAATCTTCTATGAGTTGTTTTTACATTTCAAATCAAGCTTAATCAACTTTGTGTGTGGATTTGGCCAGTGTGTTTGGTGAGTCACGTCAGCATTGGTGTCTGTCAGTTGCAGAGTCTCTTGTCAAAGGATTGATGAACACTGCTATTTGATGAATTATTTAAGTCATCTTCAGTGTGGTTTCCTGACTCCTGATTTGATCTAGCCCAACAATTTGTTTAAGAAAAGAGAAATCATTGTTGAATCATTGCTGTGGAGAAACCTAGTTTCAGCCTGACAGTACACTTCCCTTAGAATTTTGAGCCTTTAAGGGCCTTCAAAGCATTCCATAAAAGATTTATACAATGTTTGTTGGCCTATTGGCTGGTGTGTTGGGATATTTGTGTAATTGATCATATTTTTCATAGCAAAAAAATAAGTTTAACTTTCCCTACTTCGGCTTCTCAAGTGAATCACAACTGACAGTGTTGTCAGCTTTCTTACCTCTTCCCATGGATTTTACTGGTTTAGAACTTGCTTCCTTTTTAAAATATTTGACTTTTTATTGATGTAACTAGTTTTACTAACGAATTTTACCCTATTTAAAAAAGGGACCCATCTCTCCCTCACTTGCTTAACAATATATTTCTGCTGTTTCTTTCCACATTCTGTACAATTGAATCCCATTATTTCTTGTTTGCCTTTCCCTCAGTTTTCTGAGAAAAATAGTGATTTGGGTGAGTAAGGCTATCATTCTGAATCAAAAGAAAACGTTTTTTTTTTAGAACAAAATTAGCTAATTTGGGAAGCTGAACTTAAAACTTTTAAATTGGATTTTCTAGTTTTAGATCTGAGGTTATTTTTATTGCACAATTTTGAGCTAATCTTAGAGTGTTAATAATGAAATCATTATCTGTGGAAACCCAAGATTTCTTCTGTTATCACAAAACTCTTACATTATCGAATAAAAGTCTCAATTAGATTTCCTGTTTTGTTTTGTTTTAATTAATTTATTTTTTAATTGTTCAAGTACAGTTTTCTTCTTTTCCCCCCACCCCAGCCCAACCCCCAGCCCTCCCCACCTCCCTCTCAATTAGATTATTTTGAAATTCTTTCAACATTATCATTTTTCCTATTCAACTTTATTAATTTCCAGCTCTACTTACTGATATACTCAAATTTTGGTAATTTATCCTATTGAATGGTAGTAGTATTTCTTTGTGGGACACATGAAATATTCCTTGGTACGTGGGAGAAGTCTCTAACCTTGGATTGAGATCTGGGTTACAGACCTGGCCTTATCATTTGCTAGTAGACCACAGAAATCATTAGCATTCTTGGTTCTAAGCAACAGAAATTAACTCTGGCTAATTAATCTGAAAGGATACTGAATAATCTATAGAGTCAAAGTAAGAGTTGAACAATTAGGTCATAGGAAATTAGTCTAGATGCTGAGAAGCTCCAGTTATATGAATAGCAGAAATGAATGGGCAGTCTTTTTTAGGGTACTTCCAGTAGACCTCAAGTACTTTTAATGCATGTATTACTTAATTCAAGAGTCTGATTGCTAGGCGATAGAATCTGATTGACTTTGCTTAGTTTCATATGACCAAAACACAGCAAGGGGTGGCGGTGAGGGACCTTGAATTACAGTACCAAAATGACAAAGAGAAAATGGAGGGTGGGTACTGAAATTAAAATACATGGGAAAAGATCCTAAGCAGGCCAAAACAATAGACGGTCCCTTCAGCTAAGTACTAGTCTTGTAAGCATGAACAAATAAATTCCTCTGAGGCTGGTTTATTTTATTGTCTTTCATTTATCAAATAGAAGTGAAAAGAAATTCTGTTCTAGCCCTGGCTGGTGTGGCTCAGTGGACTGAGTGCCATCCTGCGAACCAAAGGGTCACCGATTTGATTCCCAGTCAGGGCACACGCCTGGATTGTGGGCCAGGTCCCCAGTGGAGGTGTGCAAGAGGCAACCACACATTGATATTTCTCTCCCTCTTTCTCCTTCCCTTCTCTTGTCTAAAAATAAATAAATAAAATCCTTTAAAAAATTAAAAAAAGAAATTCTGTTCTGTCTATCTCATAGAGATAATAATGAGATAGCCTTAAGTGAGCTACCTCATTAAATAAGATAATGAGATATCTTCAAATGATATCTAAATGTGAAAACACATTGAAAATTTTTCAGAGTTTGATAAGGAATATTTTAATTTCATGGTATTCTTTGTAGGACATTGTAAGTTGTTAATTAATAAAATTTAGCATTCTCACCAGTACTGCATTTTTTTGATTCCAAATATAACTGTCTTATATGGATATAGATCTCTGCCCTTTTAAATGCTTAAAGCATTTTAAAGGCATTGTATTTCTAAGTTTTAAAAAAATGTCTATTTTACACATGCATTCATTTTGTCTTCTTTTAGTTTCTGTTAACAAAAGGCAATAGATAAATAAGATTTTTTGGTCTAAGTACATTTTGCTTTATTAAAATATTATTAGAAAAAGTATATAAATAATAGGGTTATTGTTTATTGAATTTTTTTAAAGTGAATATACCTGTATTAAGGACTAAAACTTATTAGTACCTGAAAAGTCCCCTTTACCCTTTCCTAGTCACCATTTCACCAAAGATAATAACAATCTTGGTTTTTATTTTTATTTCTTGGTGACCAGCTTTGTGTGTCTCAACATCGTGTTTGTTGGATTAATCCATAGTATTTCATGAGTCAAATTTTCATTGCTCTATAATATGACTTTATGGGCCCTGATTTATTTGTTAGTGGGAACGAAAGTCTAATTTCTATTTTTATGTACCATAGAGTGCAAAAACTCTTCCTGTTTTCACTCTGCTGCTTACTGGCTGCCTTGTGTAGTGCAGCTTAAGTATTTATCAAATATACTGAGAGGGAAGCTGTTCTCTCTTGGTCTGATTTCTTTGCATCTTCAAGCTTTAGAAACTCGTGGTTTCTCTATTGCTGCCTAACTCAGAACCCCAACCTTAAATTTTTGTCTCCTTAGTTCTGAAAGATTTCTGAGTTCTCTGGTGATTTCATTGCAGTCACCCTCTTCTTGGTTCCTCAGCCTCTCTCCACAACCAAGAAAATACATATGCCACAAGGAGAGATGCTGGACACAAAATATTTGACTCACCTCACTGAATTTCCTTCTTTCTGGTATTTGGCCCCTAAAATTTTCATTTTCTCAGCAGCAATCATTTTGGATAACTGTCTTATATTTTGACTGAATTTTCATGTTGTTCTTCAAAGGAGTAGAGGTCTGTTACACCTAGCATAATCAGAAGTAAAAATTAGCCCTCGCTGGTGTGGCTCAGTGGACTGAGTGCCAGCTTGTGAACCAAAGGGTCGGTCGCTGGTTTGATTACCAGTCAGGGCACATGCTTGGGTTGCAGGTCAGGCCCCCAGTAGGGGGTGTGTGAGAGGCAACCACACATTGATGTTTCTCTCACTCTCTTTCTTCCTCTCTTCCCCTCTTTCTAAAAATAAATAAGTAAAATTTTTTTTTAAATAAGTAAAAATTATTGCCTATTTCTTGCTTTACTATTTATTAACTATTTTAATTGACCTATAATTTATATGCAATAAAATGTACTATCTCAAGTATACAGACCTACAGATTGACAGATCAACTTTTTACTATGTAACAGAGCACCAATATTTTATTTTATTGGTGGAATGTCTTAGTTCAGCTCCTGCAAACTCAAGTTTTTATAGAAGCAAATTTTTTGATTCGTCAAGTTTATATAAATGTAAAATACTATTATCCCTAGAAGCTCATGAACTTGTTGGTCCTTGTCTTTACAGAGTTTACAACCTAGATGGGGAATTAAGGTTTATACACAAATAAACTCGCTTTATCTTACAGATTACATTACCCAGATGCTAAATTTGTTCCTTGGATGGGCAGGATAATTTTGTGGAAAAGCAAAGACTCTGGGAGTTAAACAGACCTTGGATTTTGTCTTATGACTAGAATTTCAGAATGTTTTTAGAACAAGCCAATTAAACCCCAGCAGCCGTCAGACTTTCCATTTTGCAATCGGAATGATATCTAGGTGGCAGGATCATTGTGAGGATGAGATAATGTGGATTAGGGTCTAACACGGTGTCTGCCCCATGCTAATGATGCATTAATATTAGTCACAACTCATTTTATGCACTGCTCAGCATTTTTCTCATTAGCTGATGTCTGTCTGCTCCCTTGCTTCCTTCCCTTTCTTCCTTGACATGAGATTTCACAGGTGATTTGTGTTCCTTTACTGACTCACTCATGCTCAAGGCATGGAGGGCACTAGCATATTATTGATTACTAATATTAACCATTATTCTCCCCCCTCAATTACTGGGAGTTTCTTGGACACAATTTGTGTTCCTCATGTATGAAAGTGGAAGAGTGGGCTGAGGGCAGATGGGTGCCCTTTGATTGAAAAAAATTGACTGCAGTCAGCAAGATGGGTGTCCTTTTCAGAGTGTTAATACTTCATTTTCCACCATCCTGAGCCTCGGAGGCTTTAAACTAGGTTATCTGGCATCATTGCCTCTTTCTTTCTAGTTGAAGCTCTGATCAAACTTTCTCTGTCTGAATTCACTCTTGGAGGGCTGGGGGATTGTCGTGAGGCATGAGTTTTTAATTTGGTAAAATTAAATCTCTTTGGTTAAATCTACTGTGAAATTAAAACCTTGACTCAAACCTGACATTCAGTGGGCTCCCTTTGAAAGTGGCCTGATTTTACTGAACTCAAATGGCTACAGTAGCTGTAGGTCTCTTTCAAATTTTTCAGCTCAGCTGCCTGATGGGACATGCAAGATTATTGCAAAAAGAGGTACATTTCCATGTGTGGAAGGAGCAGGCTGACGTAGACCCAGCCGTGTTGGAATATTCTCTCCTTGTGTCTGTAGGTTAGGGTCCTTTGTTTACGTAGCTTGTGTCTCATTTAGTGACCAGTTTATTGAACTGTGCATGACCTGAGTCTGTTACCACTACACTCTTCTCTGATTAACGGTGTTACAGGTTGTTTTTTTCTTTTTTTAATAGAATTAACAGTAGCGGCAAGATTCTCCATCTAGGAAATGATAATTAGTATTTGGTCTGATATTCTAGGTACAGAAGTTTATTTTGCTTAAGGAGACACTTAATTGGTATTACCTGATTAAGATTGCACTTCCTGTGTAATCTGTTTAAATAAACAGAAAGTTGTTTGATTTTCTGTCTTCATAAAATTAAACAAGGCCAAAGTTTTAATTTTGGGTAACTTTAAGAAAATGTATATGTATTTTTTAAGGCACAGTTCTCAGTTTCTTAATTGATAGATTATTTACATGTAGAACAAAAAAGCATACATCAGTGGACCAAGATTTGTACCAATATTTTGTTTATTAGGGTCCTTATTCCTTATCCCCATGCCAAGTAGAGTTAGGAGCCTTGGGTCTATGCTTCTAGAATTTTCCTTGGGACAAGGTTACCACAAAAATCTATTTCTAGACTGTTGATTTTTTTAAAAAAGTCAGCATTTTATTTTAAAATACTTTGGGTTTTAAAGGAAATTTTAGGGATAGTACAGAAAGTTCCCATGCACCTGCATCCAGTTTTATCCTAGTATTTACATCTTATATTGATGCGATACATTGTCACAGTTAATAAACGACATTGATACACTAATATTAACTAAAACCCATACATTATTTAGAATTCCTCAATGTTTCTCCAAGGTCCTTTTTTCTGGGATACCATCTAGGATGATGGTATAGAACAGAGAAAGCTAAAATGTTTCTTTATATGTGGCAGAAAGGAAATGAACCAATTTAATTACTTTAAGGAAAACCAAAGAAATAAAAATATCAGCAGCCTGGTTTCATAAGTATAAATACCAAATGAATGCTGCCTATTGTTTACCCAGAGACCCATCTGAAATTATTGGCTTAATTAATGGGTTAATCTAAATTAGGGACTCAGGCTCAGAAGCAATCAGACTGGAAGAAACTGGAGTTGAATCGAGGCCAGGAAAAAGGTTGTACGCGATCGCAGTGACAAAACTGGATACAGACGGATTGAGCTGTTCCGATGCATTGTGTTCCGTCCTTAGTAGTCCAAGGTCTGTTTTATTTTTTATTTTTTCTTGACAGAGGTTTTTGTTTGTGATTTTTCACAACTATTACTTGAGCAAGACAGCACAAACTCAGTTTTATTCCAGTTCTTGAGAACCTTCACATGGAGGCCGGCCAGATGTTCTGTTGCCTTGGAGAGCTAGATCACCTCTAGTGAAGTTCTTTTTGTTTTTGCTTAATTTTATGCCCACTGTTTCATAGAGAAGCCAAAATATAATTTAAAAGGAAAATATACACATGGGAAGTGTTTGCCAAGATCCCAGAGCAAGTTAGAAACATTATTGCTTATGAACCTTCAATGACTAAGTTTGATTACTATTCAGAGACTAAAAAACAACCTCTTAGGTTACTGCAGAGAAAATACAGCTAGTTCTTACCATTTAAATTTTCTGGATGGTTCTGAATCGGGATAGAGCAGGTTTGGGTTGTGAGGAAGATTGTGTTTCTCTACATGTTTACTTTGTTAAGTTTCAGAGAGCCAGTGACAAAAATTGGGGAGCCCTTTCCTCCAAACAACCTTATCTCAGAAACAATGTCTGAAACTCCTGTCCCCTCCGGATCAGATAGCAAGTTATATCTTTATCTCTGCAGGGTGAGAAATTAGGAGAGAAATTATGTACGTTTTTTCCTAACTTTATGATTTTCTAACTTGGTGCTCTAATGCTAACATTGAAATTAAAGTTATAACTTATACCACAGCACAACCATTTGCAAAATATAATCATTTTACTTAATGAAAGGGTGACTTTCAAATTTCCTTTCAGTACTACTTTTCTATGGGCATTATCTATGTGGCTTGATTTACACAACTTTCCAAAAGCCTTCATTGGTATAATGGGGTAAATCCGCCTGCTGTCAGAGCCGGTAAAGGTATGCACAGTCCCAAGAATGTGCCAGTCTACTATTAGATTGAACATACAGCCCACAGGTATAAGATGTCTTTGCACACCCAGGAGGTGCGTCTTCTTTATCTCACCACCAGCTGGCATGAGATGTTCAAACAGCTGACAAGAGAGACAAGCGGCAGGGGCTCTGCAGAAAGAAATCTATCTTTGCCTTTTTCAGAGAGTAACTATTAAGGAAGAGTATGGTACAGGATGAGATAGGTACAGAACAGTGCAAATTAACAAACAATTTGTCAAATAAATCATCTTTGCTATCATAATGGTCTTTACACACATCCCTCCGCCTCTTGCTATGCCCACTTACATATTCATATATTTTGCTATCAGACTGCTCTTAAAGGACCATTGGTTTGGATGTGTTCTTCCTCAGGGAAGAGAACTTTCCGGAGATCAGGTGCCCTGGCTTTATAGCCTAGGCCCTGGCAATGTTTTTGGTATTATGTGTATTTATTCTCTCAGCTTCACAGATCCTATCTCAAAGTAAGGATCCATGAACCATCTCTCAACTCTCCTGCTTTTTCCTAGGGGTACCACAACACCAGTAAGTTCTGAGTCCCCCACCCCCAACACACACCTCTTCACAAGGCTCTAAATCCCTTGATGCTACTATTCTTTCATCATCCTTTATCCTCTTCCCGTCCTTGTTTCTGTCCTTGTACAGCTTAGAGTCCATCTCTTGTTCCTCTCTATGTTGTTATAATAACTTGGCAAAGTACAATTCCTGGTTAAATCCCCACGGTCTGTTTTAAATGATTCATAGCAAATGGAACCAACAACAATATTTTGGTCCTGTTTGTCAAGACCACTTCCAATTGAAGTAGATTTGTGCTCTAGAAAATTAATAATTCTTTTCTCCATTAGTTTCAATTTACATTCTCTGTCTCCATCCAATTGTGTTAATTCTATTTACACCCTCCAGTGGGCTGCCTAATATCCTAACTTAAACCCTCCCTCCCCGATCCTGAGAACTAGTAGAGAGGCTCCTGATTTTTTTTGCCCTTTCCTTTGACACTCTCCACCTCAAACCCATTAAGAGACGGCTTTCTGCCCCGCTTGCCCTGTGAGGACCCGTGTCTGCTGCTGCCCTTGCATCAGTTCATGTTCCCGTTGCCTCAGGTCGGTGGCTGACATAGGTTCTGATTTGATACAACTTACAGCCAATCACCTCTTTCAACAAGAACCACTTAATAATATAAACACACTGGATAATTACTAATATAATTACCCAGATGAGACGGGGATACACCTACTGCAGTTAAGATCTGTGGAGGGGAAAAGGGGATGAGTTTATGTATTAATTTCCCTCTTGGAAATTTTTTTTCATATTTTGTAATTAATATGAACTGGACAAAATTCTGTCTTCAACCTTGGAAGAGTCAATTCCCC
>PVJI01006858.1:27285-82749 GCA_004026765.1 Micronycteris hirsuta | reverse complement strand
TACATCATCACGCAGCCTTTACTATATGAAATGTTAAGGGGTTTTATATAAGGACTCATGAGAGAAGGCACCGAGGCCAGATCAGCTACCGGGGAACTCAGATCAGCCACAGCCAAGACGCTTGTGAGGTAAGCAAGCAAAATACAACCAGAGAAACAAATTATAACCAGAGACATTGAAATTTAGAACAATCTGGCAGGAACCAGAGGGGAGGGGGAAGGGGATAATGGGGACAAGGGTATTCAGGAACTGCTATAAAGGACACATGGACAAAACCAAGGGGGAGGGTGGAAGCAAGGGAGGGAGGTGGGTTTGCCTGGGGTTGGGGGTGGGGGTAAATGCAGACAACTATAAGTGAACAACAATAAAATAATTTTTAAAAAATAATAATAAAATTAAATAAAATTTTTAAAAAAAGAAAAAAAAAAAGACTGATGAACAATTTATCAACCCAGGAGGTAATGCTTATCAAACTCCCTTCACATAATTCATTTATAACTGTCTTTATCTCATTAGATATTTCACAACTGGAAGGGTCAGAGGGCTTCATCCAACAGTGAATTACACCCTTGTTAGCAGAAGTCAGTGACAGGATCACTCTGTCCAGGGAAAAAAAAAACCCCACAAAACTGTCCTGTTTTTAAAATCCATGTACCCAGAAAATCAAGCCCATTTAACATGCTGAAGATATCTCAATTGTGAGAATTCAGTAGATTCCATTTACAAACAGTTGGTCTTCATCTTCACAATATCAGATAACATTAGAACATGGCATATTTTCAAGATAAACAGAAACACACTTTAAAACTGTCTCTACCATTCCCACCCCCAATCCCACTAAGTACAGCATATTCTAGAAAGCAAAGCTTCTCCATGCAAGTATCCACCAGAAACCACCACCACCACCTGTTCCTAAAACAGCTGGTCATGAAACAGAAGGGCAGTGAGAAAGCTGGAGAGGTGACTGACACTCTGCAGGGCGGGTGTCCTACAACTACTGGCATGCAGTGACTGTCAAGCAGGTGAGCAGGGTCACAGGCAGAGGCTACCAGCTAGAACTCTTAAGGGGCCGAATGCTCCAAGCAGAAAGCCCAACTTCCTGGTTCATCTCAGGAGAGTTCTCAGTGAGAAAGAATTCTACCACCAAAGGACTAAGGTTTGTAACAAAGGAAACGCTCAGGAACAAAGCAGCAATTATAAATGCTAAGTTCTTCCCTAAGTGAAACATTTACTTATGCTTTAGAGAACAAATTCAGTATGCTCTCTATTCACACTAAAAAATACATCTAAGTAGTACTTTTCATTAATATGAGTTTGATTCATTATATAATTTCATCTTTAACAGTCATATTATTAATTTCATCTTTAACTAATAAGAATATGCATTGTTATTTTTAACTAAAAACAGGGCATCTCCGAAATGAAGCTGTTTTATCCTGTCCAAAGAGAGGGCTTGGCTCTATTAACGGATATGCAGGCTGTTCCCAACTTTTATAACCCTCCAGTCTGGCTCAGGGAAATGACCCATTTGTCTAATCAGAGAACTGGTAGTGCATTTTTCTGTGATACTGTTTTTTCTTTCTTAGAATGTCAATATTGTCATTTAAAAACTGGCTTTATCTCCAACAAAAGATAATGAGAGTATTCTGGAAATTAGCAGAAATTTTAATTAACTAGATGTTTGGCACAATCAACAGCTTAAAACAATTCAAAGATAAAATATTTAATGAGTCAAAAGAAGACCATCCTAAAATTTTCCTCTCATAAAAAAGAATGAGATCCAACTTAATTAAGTATATGGACAGAAGTAACCTGCAAACCACCTTACTTTATCAGCAGTAATGTTTTAGTATGTATCAGACATACAGGGTCCTCACATTGTGTATTTTCTGGGGCAATTCCAAAATCAAACACTTTATATCCACAAATGCATTCATACTTGTTAAACTATGTGTGTACCTAATTTTTGTTGAGAATAAAGATAAGGTTATATTCTTAGTCAAAATAGTACAGTTTTATTCAAACTTAACTCCATCATTATAATCTGTGATTAATATAAACTTATATTACATACAAAACCTTCCATGTGGCCAGGTTGGTCTAGGGATTTTTGGTATTGCTCATTAAATTAAATTTTTAAAAACTAATGTTTATTTTCTATTACTAAAAAATTAGGGAAGAGAAAGCCAGTTTAAAGGCAAAGAAAAAAGAGAATACCATTTCAATTAAAAGCTATTGGATTGTTTAACACAAACCCTAGTCACTAGATTGGGGAGGGGTCAGAAAACTATGGCCAACAAGTCAAATAGAATCCATTGTCTATTTCTGTAAGTAATTTTACTGGAACATAGCCATGCCCACTTGTTAACCTTCTGTCTATGGTTGTTTTCACTCTATGATGGCAGACTTAAGTAGCTGCAAAAGAGGCTATATATCCCACAAAGTCTAAAATGTTTATCATATGGCCCTTTACTGAAAAAAATATTTGAAGGTTCCTGTTCTAGATCTTTCAAGATATAACACAGAAAATTTCTACATTAGTGCCAAGTTAACCTCAAGGTTGCCTAATTTATGATTTGACATGCACTGTTAAAGTGTCCTTTATCTTAGTCCTACTAAATTACAGTTTAGCTTATTTGCTGTGTTCATTGAGGTTTCCCAAGTACAAACCATTATATGGGAAAGAAGCTGTGAAGGTTAGCTTTAGATTAGCAAAGACTATTCCCATCAGACTTGCTTGTTGCCTACTTTTCTTATATTGCTGTAAAATTACCATTTCGGAGTCACTGTGAGAGGCCTGACCCAGGCTGGGTGCTGGCCCTAGCTCAGAGTGAGAAGGTTGGTCAAGGGAGAGAAGGGGTTCAGTGTCATCGTAATCATCTTCCTCTGTATCCCCCTCCCCATCGGCAAAAGTACCTCTAGTCAAGAAATCGGAGCGCGTCCGCGCCATTCGAGCTTTCTTTTTATGGGCCGGTCTGGCAACCTGCTTGACCAAATGATAAAACAAATAACACAACAATGTTTTGTTTTTTGGTTTGGGAGGGGAGAGATGATGCCAATGAAAGACATCAGAGAGCTCATGAACTTCCTGTAGCATCCCGCCACCCCCCACGCCCGTTCCACTAGAAGCGACAGAGATCACCAAAAGCGATCCATACACATTACTCTGGACAAAGGACGAGAATGGAAGCTAGATCTACACAGCCACGGAAGTCATATCTCACTGCCATAATAAGTCACCAAAGTCACTTGCGTAAAATTGCCTTTTTTTCTTAGCAACTTCTTTTTTGTAAATCCAGTCTGGTTTTTAGGCATCATTCCCTGCCTGAAGAATATATCTCCCTAAGTTAACAGACTTAACTCATAGCTTCTTTCTCTATAAACTCTTGGGAGTAATGGACAGATGAGATGCTATATCTACGAGAATAATAATTTCCACTAGTATGCATCTATTTTGCATAGAATATAGATAAACGAAATTTCATACTTACCTCTCCTTGGCCCGGCCCAGTTAACTTTACAGGTTTCCAAGTTGGTTCATCTCGTTTATGGAGTTGAAGATTTCCACTGTTTAAGGATTCCTTGTTGACACTTAGAATAAAAAATCAGGATTACATTTCAATTCCCAGCAGATATCCAATGGCAGCAGTCTCAAAGTATAGTATGAAATATAGTTTAACAAGCTAGGTCAAAGAATTCCAGCCAATTCCACACATATGTCCAGAACTTATTCAATTCCTAAAACAATACATCCCCCAAACTTTCTGCTTTAGATTGTAGATTATTACCCAGAATCTACATGTATGAAAGAATGACTAGAGACCCTGCCCTGATAACCACTGGGCATATTCCACTATGATGACATATGTTTAGTAATAGTAGCAGTGGAATTAGTTCATGAAATGATGTGGATTCAATGATGAGAAAGGGAAAGTACCAAATCCCCAAATCCTTAGAATTAGACCTAGAATGGGCCTTTTACTCTAATCATTATAAAGTACCTGATAAGTAGCCACCCAGTGATAAGGACCTCGTTACTTTATATTAAGATGATTCCTATTGGTTAGCAAATTTTCTTTCTGAAATCTCTCTGCAGCTTTCATCTGCTGTCTTTGTTTTAAAACTTGAGATTGTACATAAAATCAGCACTAGCAGTATAGAAGTTGTTATGAAGCTAAAAGAAGTGTACCCCAAACCATACAGATGGTATAGTGTCAATTTGTGAAAATTTAACTTGGCTTGAATGACCACATGATGTGATTGCTTTATCATTACATTCTGTGTAGAAATGGATGTCAGTGTCTGAGGAAAATCTGAATAGAACCTGCATTCCCATGGCCCCAATTACCTATGTTAACTCAGTGCCACAAGTCTTAAAATTTACCAACAACATATTGCTAATCTCTCCTCAGCAGGACTATAAGCTTACTGAGAATCGTATCTTACCTTCTAGCATAGTGCTAAGTTTAAAGTAGACACTAACTTAGAATGTGAGTTGGCAGACTAATTGCTCTACCACTCAAAATCTTCCATTTAATTTGATAAATAAGGAACTAGGGGCTATAAGAGGTTACCTTGTCCTTTGCCCTATGTAATAATCCCTAAGCAAATCTAAAGAAACGGCAATCTTTCCTTGATGATGGCATTTCAGAGATCTCCCTTTTTGACTAGTGTATGATCAAGCCTAGCAATCCTAGTTTGTCCTAAAAGATTCCCTTTTGGCCATTCAAATCTCTCCTGCCACAGTTGAGCCTACTGGCCTTTGATTTGTTCTCCAAAAGGAGAAGCAGTTAGTAGGACCTTGACAGCACCTGACCACCCTAACGTTTAAACTCGCACTATGTTTCAGACCTCTGCATGTCTTTCTGTTCTCCCTCACGAGCCAGATGAAGACAACTATGGACTTAGCACCACCATGGCACAGAAAGCACGCTAACCCGGTGATACTTCCTAATCATGAAACCCAATGCTGATTCTAATGATGAACTCAGGTTCTAGTCCCAGCTATTTAATGTGACCTTAAACGAATCATTTCATCTCTAGGGAAGCCAATGAGCTCATTTCTAATATGTAAGAACAGGACTAGATAACCTTAGGAACGCAAACATTTATAATTCTATAAAATGCTGACGTTTCTAGTAGTACTTACAGAATGAGAGAAGACTTGAAGTACAAATTTTACTTAAGCTTTCACATAAACAATCTAATATACATCATTTTGAAGATAAACAGATCCTAATGAGGTACAGGAAACTAAATCAAGCAGACTTGATTATCTTGAAAAATTGATATCAAAAAGCAATTCATAAGGATTATTAATGTTTTTGAAATGTACAAGTAAGACTTCTACAAGGCAGGCTCTTGGAACTAACAATTCTATATAAACACACACACATTGTACACCACTAAACTTAATCGAAATGACAGGAAATAATATGTTTTTAATACTCTGAAGGGTTTATATGCCACACAGAGTCTTTGAACTTCTGGGTAATTAATCTCTAGACTACTGGGCAGAAATAGGACCTCAATCTGTCATTTAGTCCAACCATGTCTCCTAATACTGTACAGAAATCGTTAGTGGGAAAAATATGAACGGTATCTTGCCCACACTTACAAAGAATTTCTATAACATCTGTATGCAGTTTTAAAGACAGAAATATTAAAAACTTAGGGAATCAGAGAAAGTTATTTCATAGTTAATATAAAGTTTAATTTTTTGGCACTAAAATACAGCCCACACCTTTCACTTAAACAGTGATATGATCCCACAAGAACTGAAAGAATCTACTGTATACCAAGACTTAAATATCTTAAACTTTATCAAACATTTTATATACTACTTAAGAAATGCTTTTCTTAAAATGGAGACAACCATACTTGAACAACAATTAAAAAATGTGGAAAAACAACAACAAAACCGTTTCTTGTGGCTATCACTATTTAGGAAAACTTGAAAAGATGAAGATTTCCCACTTACATGAGGCATCTAGGACAGTCAAACTCTCAGAGACAGAAAGGAGAGCCGTGGTTGGCAGGAGAAACGGGAGTTGCGCAGTGGGTAACTGAGTTTGCTTTTGCAAAATGAGAAAGCTCGGGAGACCCGCTGCACAAGAACGAGCATACAGCCAACACCACCACACTGGACATTTAAAACAGGATGTTTAATCATGTTTTCTACCACAAAAACGTATAAATAACTGAATAGAGAACGAAACATAGGCCATCGGCTGTAACATTAACTTTAAAGCCCAAAACTAACGAGCGTGGACTGCTACCCGTAACAGCTGCAAGGCACCCAGCACTTGCCGAGAACCTCCCGTGTTTACCGGCGCTGCACTGCCATTCTCACTTAGTGGGAAGGAACCAAAAACTGCTACCTGTGCTTAGTCAGCTCTTAGGATATAATTATATCCAATTTCAAGTGGCTGGTGGAGTCAACAATTATGGACATTTTTCACACAGAGAACATGGCTCATTTGAGTAGTACCCGTACAAAGAGTTGAGGCTGACCAAGGCACCTTAATCCAGGCAGTTTTGAAAAGTAAAGTAAGACCTTCCATCAGAAAAGAGATTATGACTCACTTTAGTGTGATATTAACTTTGCTGCAGTGGTCTGGAACGGAACCCTCAGTATCTCTGAGGTATGCCTATAAAATTCTCCAAAAAGTTTCCCATTTATACATAAAAAACAATAAATATTTCACTTACAGGGGATTACTCATATTTTCCTTTGGTGTGAAGAAAATGGCCCTGGTAGATCCATCTCTGGAAGTGTCATTAGATTTGTGTCCATAAGCCTGAGTCGGTCTAAAGTGCTCTTTTTTGGAAACGTGATTATTAGAGAGGTTACAGGCCACATTCAGTTGGGGGCGCACTCTGTCCGTCTTGGGCAACTCATTGGCAGCACTAGATTGGCACGGGCGTCTTTTTCCTTCCAAGCCCGGGAAGACAGGTCGGTCCTGCATGGGCAAGTGAGCGGAGGAACCATCTTTGGGAACAAGAGCTGCATCTTTTCCAGTTACTGATGGAGGCCCTAGTCCCTCGGACTCTTCCTTGTTTGGGGGATTCAGGATGAGGAGAGAGGATGGCCTCTCTACTCTGTGCTTTGACTGACGGGCAGATGACACTGGAAAAGACTCCCCAGTTTTTGGTTTTTCAATTGTCTTGAGAGCTTTACGCTCCCTCTCTAAAATATCTGTTTGTTGGCGAATCTGTTCCATCATCTCTTTTTCATTCTGTTGCTGCAATTGCTTTTGCCTTTTTTCCTTCTCAGTGTTGAGCTTTTCCAACTTTTTAAAAACAGTGTTAGAAGAATCTGTATTCCAAGAAGCAACAACTTGATTTTCTCCCGAGAAGTGATACTTTCTGGCTTCCCTGTTGATACCTGAAGTAAGAACTGGAGGTGTTTCTTCACTTTCCCTTAGTTTGTTTCTCTGCATACTTGTGTCTAGTTGGGAACTTGTTTTCAGTGGGTCTTGTTGAGGAATATAAAAAAACGTAGGCAGACTACTGGAAATAAAGGAGTCTCTCAGGGGTGGCTTATAGGTAACAGATTCAGAACTGCAAACCAGTTTTTCCTTCATAGTCCCATTCTTCAAATGCACTGATTCAGAGGGTGCCCCCTTTTGAATCAATGTACAATTAGTCTCACCTGAGGCACTGAGGGCATTGTCCTGTGAATCAAATTTTTGACTTCTAGATATCTCAGGTGATAGAAACTGCAAGTCTCCTTCATCTAAAATTACGGATTCCAGTTTGCACTTTTGGCTCTCCTCACAGTTCAGAAGTTCCAAGCTGCCTTGAGAACTTTCACTATCAGGTGTACCCTGAAGGGACTGAAGGCCCTCGGGCATCAGTTCTGCAGACCATCGGCGTTCTTCTGACGGAGACACACCACCAAGGGAACGGACTTTCAGCAGCTCCAAGCTAAATGTAGCTTGTTCTAGCTCTCTCAGTCTCCGACTCTCCCTTTTGGCACGCCCTGCTTTCTTCTGGTGGAGGTCCTCCAAGGACTTGGGTCTCTCTCTCACAGTTACATCTGCCTGCAGGTCCACACCACTCTGGCTTCTGGCTCGCTCCTGTCGCCTGCTTGGGGACTCCTTCCGGCAGTCCACTACGTTATTCTGATTGCTCTCTATCACAGATTTACACTCCTCTATGGCTTTTACTCTGTTGTCAAAGGAACAATCCTCCCACTCTGAAGGGTCTGAACCATGAATTTTCACAGATCCATATGGCTCAATATTCATCAATCCAGGCTCTAGTTTTGTTTCTTTTAGTCTTTGTTCTTTTAAAACTTTAAATCTATATAAAAATTAAAAAGAAGTACGTTAGATCTATGTTTTCGTTACCATTGGAAAGAATAGTCTCAAATTTTTAAAATTATATCTCAGTATTCTCAAACTAACTTGGTTGCACATTTCATAATTCTGTTTCCATGAGTGAGTTTATATCTTATTAAGTGAATTATTCCTACTTGGGCATTCTACTAAAAATAAATAAATAAAATCAGAAGTAAAGCTCTCATTTAATAATATCCTTATTTTAAGGTAAACCTTAAAAATAAAATTAAAGTTTCTAAAAGTAAAAACAGTTGAATATTGCCAATTTTAAAAGATTCGACCCAATGTAAAAGTTAACTCTTAGCAGTTATAACTACAGACCATGTGGTTTTCAATCCAATTTAATTTAATGAACACTTATTTAGCCTCTATCACATACCACACAATGCAGGTTAAAATTGCTAGGAGTATTGCAGTTTAGCAGAGAAGACAAACTGCACATAACCAATTCTAACACAAGTTAGGCAAGTGTTAGAGCAGAGGTATAAACAATGTACTTCAGCAGAGAGAATTATAATAACAAAGATTACCTCTGTCTTGCTCTGAATCCTCTACACATTGATTGCAAATGGATAATTTTGTTCCTTTGTTCATGATACCTCTTACTTTCCCTGTAGCCTTTCCACTGTGCCTGTATACAGACAGCAGCCCTTTGCCTCCGCCTGTAGTGCTCCCTCCACCTCTGCTGGATGATGATGGCTGCGGTCCGGAGTTCCAAATACCGCTGCCTCTCTAAGTGAGCACGCCATGCAGCCTGGAGGAGAGTAGCTGCGTTAGCTACAACTGAAGCATCCTTTTGCACCGCTGCGTCTCTGATGACTTGCTTCTGATTTAGGTAATTTCTCCAGAATCGCTATGGTAAAGACAAAGTAGTAACAGAAACTCGTCATATCTTATATCACATTTTCACAGAAAAAGGAAAAAAAGAATAAATTTCTTATGTCTTACCTAAAGGGGTAAGTGGCTAAATAGTGGGTGATTAAAACATTTTTTCTTTTCTTGATATGCTTGGTTAAAACAAATATTTTAGATAATGTAACCTCAATAAAGTTAATTATAGAACTTAATAACTTAAAATTTTTGATGCTTTCATGCCCTACAAATTAATTTTAACAAACTACAAATTATCGTCATACTACAGCTTGCTGATATTAATCGGGTTTAAGGTCAACATATACACATTACAGAAATTAAGATATTAAAGATTTTCTTGTACAAACACAAAAGGTCCTGTGGAAATAGCTATCATATAAATTGATGACGGAGAAAATAAAACATAAATATAAAATAAGGTATCTGTAGACCAAGATGAGACCAATGTAAGTATAACTCTCAAATACCATTCAGAAAACTATTAAATATAACTATGTCACCAAAAATTAAGGCAAATACTCCTTTGCCCCTACTCATACTTCACAAGCCATTATAACTATAAATTTGATTTAATTTAAATTCAACTCCATTGATATTTATTAATAGTTTACT
Organism: Micronycteris hirsuta; assembly: GCA_004026765.1. Lineage (NCBI taxonomy): Eukaryota > Metazoa > Chordata > Mammalia > Chiroptera > Phyllostomidae > Micronycteris > Micronycteris hirsuta. The sequence goes on along the minus strand of PVJI01006858.1, from coordinate 72,919 downwards.
ATTATAAGTCAGATAATCTTTTCACTGTTATCAACATTTCAAAAATGAGTAGGACACATTCATATCTCTCAAGAAGTTTACATTCTTATTTCATAGTAAAATAGTTCCGGTTACTGAGGAAAAAAAAAAGGCCAAATAAACTAGCCAATATTATGCAAGGAATCCTTTGCCTCCCACCTGGATGAGAACTGATGCCTGTCTCAGATGGAGGAAATGCTGCCTGCACAGCAAGGCCCTAAACCACCGTTGTAACAATATGATTCTGCGGAGCACCTCTTGGTGAAGCAGATCTTGTAGGTGCTGTCGTTCTTGCTCCTTTAGGAACACCTACCAGGAGGAAAAAGATGAAAAACACAATGTAAGAAGAAATGAGCCCTGGCCGAATAGCTCAGCTGGTTAGAGTAACGTCCAGATATGTCAAGGCTGCAGGTGTAACCCTCCAGTCGGGGCACATACAAGAGGCAACCAATGAATGCCTACAGAAGTGGAATAACAAACTGATATTTCTCTCTCTGTCTCTCCCTCTCTCCCACCTTTCCCCCCTCTCTAAAACCATTAAATAAAAACAAGTTATTTTTTAAAAAGAAATGAAAAATTTACTTCATGAATCATCCCTTCTGTGATAAGCATTTTTAGAAAAGAACGAATACAGTGTCAGATGTGTAAAAGCAGTACTGACACATATTTCCATCAATTTATCCAAAGTAGTCCTTCTCGAAATGGAAAGAAGACATTAGGACACAGAAGGCGACATGCTAAGGTACACGTGTACAAACCCCAGTGCCAGAGATGAGGATACATTATCCCCTTGGGAAACTCACCACCATCATAAGCCCATGTACTACCGGTAGTACGTCACACTTTTCAAGGACGTTGGGAATATGGTGAAGAAAAGCAGAGAACCACGTATCTTCAAGTTTGATCACAACAAGCATAAACCAATGACAAGTCTTTCTGAAACCCAGTATGCATCAAAGGCTTCTTGCTGCCCAAAACTATTAATCAGTTTACTTATTCACTCCAATCCATTAAAAAACTCTATAGGAATTTAGGGGGGTACAAAGGTAACTTAGACACGGTCCCTTAGGAAATAGGATTGGCACTCACCTTCAAGAGCAGGTAGATATGAAAAACTGTATAAACTTAAGGTAAATTATATGGTATTTTGATGTATGTATACATTGTGAAATGATTACCACAATCAAACTAATTAACCTATTACCTATCATTTTTGTCAAAAATAAAATATTTTTAAAAAGAGCACACAGATATGAGATACCCAAAGAGGAAAACAGCAAACTAATAAGGATAAGAGACATAGGACCCTACCTGAGCAAAACAAGGAGTTGGAAATAATGATAAAAGCACATACAGGAGACAATGAAAACTTAGTCTTCACAACGAAGATATTAAATAGTTTAAAATTACAATACAGAGATTCTTGAAAAAGAGAAAGATGTTTAAATTTAATGAGGTTATCAGGGGATCATTATTGAGCAGTAAACCAACGTAAAGAAAGAAGTGTATTAAGATGATGATTTTGATACAATGGGTAGAGTGAGTTAAATAGAACAGCAAATAGATGGGAACCAGACGAGAAATCTGTTTACTGTAAGAGAAATATAAATGAGAGGCAAAGAAACAGAACTAATATAGAAGTATCAATGGAGAAAAGGAGAGATGAGAGAATCATTTTTAAGGGGAAAAAAACCCAAAACCCCAGAACTTTGTAAAAAGATTAAAGTGAAGGGTAAGCCAAATATGATTATGGTTTCTAGCCTAAGAAACTAAAAGAAGGGTGACAGAAAGAGTAGGTGACAAATTAAGGAAAGCAGGTAAATCAGGAAAAGGTAACCTTGGGCAAATAAAGTTTGAGATTACAGAACACTAGGGAGAGATGGTTTTAAGCAGTTAAAAATTTAGGTAGAATTAGAGGTTCTTTAATATTGATTATATTATTTTTTCTTATGACATCTGGTATACTATATTTTTATAAAACATTCTGATAGGCAGATTGTCATTATTATTTAAACACAAAAATACATTCAATTTTGACAAGGGCTGTATATATATTTACCATGGATTTTCCAACTTGATAATTGTCTGGATTAATATTTGTTTTCCTGAAGAAATCTTGAATGTTAAATTTGGATGGAATAATATTTCGAGGAAGAAGTACATGGAAGTGGCTCACAAAATCCTGCAAAATGAAAAAAAATGTTACAAAGTCATAAGAGCATGATATATAAACAAGATCGTAAACTTTAGCTAGCTAATGATCCTTTTATTAATCCTTTCCTCATTCTTTTAAATTGGGTGAAACCAAGGAAGTCCTTGTTAACTTAAAATATTACAAACGCTTAATTTATAAAATGGGGAGGGAGATAGTAAGTTTGACATAGTATCTTGTTATCAAAAAGGAATGGGAGAAGAAAAGACGGTAGAAACTAATCATTGCTTCTGAGAAAGCTGTATTAAAAACCAAAGAAAAAGTTATTTAACAAGAATCAGAAATTTTTAGCAGAAAAACAAGCAAAGGTGGCAGTCATTACAGGATATACTGAGAATGAGACTTCCCCTCTTAGTAACAGTTTCAAAGACTTGCTCAGCTGCTGGAAAGCTTCAATATAATCTCTATACCCACAGCAGCAGTACCCGTGAGAATAACTATGAGCCTTGCTGGCTGCTTCCTATGAAAGAAAATCCTGCTGAGAAAACTTGAGTAAAAAGCCAAATGGAATCGTTTCTTTTGGACTAGACAGTTCCTGATTGAACTATTTCAATTATTGAAATAATCAGTGTGAAGCATTACTATGTGATGAGTAAACTTAGTATTAGGAAACATTCAGATCAAATGAGAATATCCAACTACTAGATACTATTACAACACAAGCTTAATGAGATTGGTGCCATTCAATGGAAATGAGTATTCTCCCCCTCTGTAATTCCACAGCCGGAAGACGGGATGAAAGAAAGAATTAAGACAAATAAAAGGTGGGCCCCAAACAGAATAGAAGACAGGAGTAATCGACCTGACGTGCATCTGCGTGTAAAGATCACTATGAAGGCACACCTGAAAGGAGTATTTACAGCTGTACCCTGACTGGCGGATCCGCACCGTCTCCAGCATCCCAGTGTACCGCAGCTGTCTGAGCACCAAGGCATCGTTGAACCTTAACGGCAGCTAAAGCAAAGCAAACAGGAAAAAAGATTAACCAAGAAGAACAGCTCTCCAAATCAGTATTTGCCTTGTAAGTATAATTAACTCGTGACTATGCAGGAGCTGATGGAAGGTTGTCTAGTTAAGACACAGCAGAGGTGACAGGACAATCTTACTTCCCCAGCTTCAGAAAAGTTCTGACTGCCTGACCCTCCAGGAAAAAGGAGAAACCAGGTTTTCCAGCTTCTCTGATTATAGAGGGAAAGGACCTTCGAAGCTCAAAAGGAATGTAGCTGCCCAAAGAGAAGGCCACATAGTAGTCACTATAAAATAAGTAACAAGACTAGCCCACCTATACGTGGTCAAGAGTGTCCGTATTTTTGTTCTGAATTACAATTTTATCTATAATCTCACTCAGAAACCACCTGCCCCACTTTACCAGATGCCTTAGTAAACTGAGAGCTGCCAGATTATTCTCTTTATGACTAGTACACGGTTAAGGGCAGTTTATTTCCCTAAATACTGTCTGTTGATGATACTGGTAGGACGCACTGAAAAACAAAAAATTCCCATGGTCCCTGACAATTGATGATTTCAGTGTACAGGCACTGACAGGGAGGAAGGCAATGGGAGGCAGTCACTCCTGGGTATCTTAGCATGTTTTCAGACATCAACAACAAGATGCATCTGGAGCTTCAGATAACTTCTCCCTATTTACTCTAAATACTATTTTCGATGATTTCCTAAGGCAATCCCAAACATTTTCCAGCAAACAGATGGGGCATGCCAGCTAGCTGCCAAGGGAAAAATGTTAATGGGCAACTTTTTTAGCCCCTTATGTTAAATAATAATAGCTGATATCTATTTATTACTTATTCTGTACTCTGAAATACTTCATTAATTGAACTCTTTGTATAGCAAGGTCTCAATTAATAATAGGGACTCAAACTTCTTTTTAACTATCAACAAAATGGTTTCCTCTTTAGTCACTTAAAAGAATAGCTACATTTACTAACCACTTAGCATGGGCTAGGAACCTTCTATGTATGTTATAAGTATTAGCTCATATATACTCACAAAATACCATAAGGTCCTATAATACAGTATGAACTTAAATGAATGAAAATATTTAAGCTACAGAAAGGTTAACTTGTCTGAAGTCACAAAGCTTACAGACAGCAGAGTTGGAGACCGCTTCTTAAGAATTAAGAAAGCTGAACATACTTTCTACACATTTTAGCTGCTCAGGCTAGGAAATATTTTCCTACGATGAACAAAAAGAAAGATGACAAATGTTTACACTTATTAGCTATATTCTGCAAATCTCTAGGGGAACTGTCATAGCAAACAGGAAGGAATCAAGAATATCCATAGCATCTTCCCTATTTTATAAAGCTAAGCATCTATACACATGAAAAATGACAAGCAAGTTCTTCAGGAGTGACAGTGTATATACAAACAAGAGGAATTAATCTCAGGGTAACAAAAGTTGCATAAAACTCTTTTATGATGGAATTTCAAGAGGTATTTGCTTCTCAAATTCTAGTAGATGCTAAATCAACAATAAAATATCCATAGAAAATATAAAATACTGTTTCTCTAAAAAAGATTATAGATATAACTCTTCCTGTCCCCTTATTCTCCTTAGAAAGAATTTAAAGCTTTGTTTGAAGTAAGTTGAGAAACTCTCATTTACAGGACATTTTTACCTTTTCTGCATTAGAGCGAATGCATTTTACAAAATATGGTTCTGCTTGACCAAGTGTCTCCATCAGCTTGTTTAATGAGGCCTGCGATACAAAGCAATATAATGAGCATTTTCTTCCATGCCACACTGGTAACAATTTATAAACATAAACAATGTTGTCAAAATATGCAAAAATGAGTGGTACACCCAGAAATAGGTTTATTTCTGAAAAGCAACATGACCATGACTTTTAGTCAGATGAATCATATCCCATTCAGGTATCTTGCCAATCATTTTGACCTTTCAATGTCAATCTGAACAAAACAGATTCCTCTCTGTTAAAAGTAAAATAGGAAATAACCTGAAACTGAGCACTGATGCTGGGAGGTTTCTTCTTCTTGTGCAAATGAAGAAGCGACTTGGTAATTCGGTCCTGCAGGGTCAGTCTTGTCAGGTGCTTTAAAGAATTGACCTCTAGCAAGTGCTGAAAAAGAGGGGGAAACCAAATTCTTCACATAAATTAATCTAGGAATAGGAAAAAACAAAACTGTAAGCCAGTCTTCCTTATTTCCTACGTGTAACGACTGTGATAAACATGGGAGACTGATATTCAACATCCATTCTAGCCTCCTGCTTTCCTGCAGAAGCTCTCCATCTAAGAAGAAAACTACTTTCCCCAAACTCTTTTGAACCTCAGGCTCTGCAAGTGATTTAAGTTTATCAATTAAATTCCCACACACGAAATTATTCCCACACACGAAATTGGGACGGTATGAAGAGGCAGAGGCTTTGGCTAGCAGCTTCTGTTTCTGCTGGCAACCATACTTCACCGATGGGCTAGTGTTCTGTCCAGGTACTGCCTTTCTGAAGGCTCAGAGGCAGAGTGCAGGGCATCTGCGCATCACTGCTACGCTACTGAAGGCACTTTAGCCCTGGAGCCAACAGTTGCAGCAGCTTCATCCTGCATCCTGAATTAAGCTGGAATCTACAACTTTCTGACTACAGCTCTGGTCAGCTCTGCATTGTTATTTTAATACTCTGAAACTCTAACACTTCTAATGATTTTGTAAGCAACTCTCTGAATTAAGTCCCTTTCTACATAAAAATATCTACAGTAACTACTGTTATCTGCAACTGAATCCTAACGCATAGAGACAAATTAAATTCCATCCCACGGCTATATCAGATATGCAATAAACACAGAAAAAAGAAAATGCAGTCTCTGTCAACCCTCCTCCTGATGTATTAATTATAAACTTAATCATGAAAGTTACACATAAAGCAACTAAAGAATATAAAATATTAATGAAGTGTGTGGCAGCTTTTTAAAAATTCTATCTTATTGTTTATGCCATTACAATTTTCCCCCTTTGTCCACCTCCACCCAGCACCCCCCACTCCCTCAGACAATCCCCACATCATTGTCCACACCCAAGGGTCCTACATATATGTGCTTTGGCTACTCTATTCCCTATGCTGTACTTTACAACCCCATTACTATTCTGTAACTACCAATTTGTACTTCTTAATCCCTTCACCGTTTTTACCCATCACCCCGACCCCCTCCCATCTGACAACCATCAAAATGATCTCTTTAACTATGATTGTTTTTGTTCTGCTTATTTTGTTTTTTAGATTCAATTGCTGATAGATATGTATTTTTGCCATTTTATTGTTCATAATTTGAAGTTCTCCTTAAAGCAGATCCTTTAATATTTCATATAATAATGGTGTATTGCTGATAGAGATGTATTTCTGCCATTTTATTGTTCATAATTTGAAATTCTCCTTAAAGCAGACCCTTTAATATTTCATATAATAATGGTTTGTTGATGATGAACTCCTTTAGCTTTTTCTGGTCTGGGAAGCTCTTTATCTGCCCTTAGATTCTACATGATAGCTTTGCTGAGTAGGGTAATCTTCATTGTAGGTCCCTGCTTTTCACCACTTTGAATATCTCTTGCCAATCCCTTCTAGCTTGCAAAATTTCTTTTGAGAGCCTTATGGGAGCTCCCTTGCAGATAACTAACTGCTCTTCTCTTGCTGCTTTTAAGAAAGTTTTCTGTCATTATTTTTCAAATACGTTTCCAATTTTTGCTCTTTCTCTTCTCCTCTGGCACCCCTATACATGAATGTTGAAACACTTGAAGTTGTCCAACATTCTCCTTTCACTGTCCTCATTTTTTTAAATTCTTTTTTCTTCTTGCTGTTCTGATTGGTTGTTTATGGCCTCCTTATGTTCAAAATTGCTGATTTGATTCTGGGCTTCATTCACTCTACTGTTGCTTCCCTGTAAATTTTTCTTTATTTTAGTTAGTGTATCCTTTGTTTCTAACTGGATCTTTTTTATGCTGCTGAGGTCCTCACTAAGTTCCTTGAGCATCCTTATAACCAGTGTTTTGAACTATGCATCTGACAGATTGCTTGTCTCCATTTTGTTTAGTTCTTTTCTGGAGTTTTTTCTGTTCTTTCATTTGGGCCAGCCATGTTTGTCTCCTCATTTTGGCAGACTCCCTGTGTTTTTTTTTTATGTATTAGGTAGCACTGCTAAGTCTCCCAGGCTTGATAGAGTTGCTTAATGTAATAAGTTGGGTCCAGTGGCACAGCCTCCCCTATTACCCAAGATGGGTCCTCAAGACTGCTGTTGGCACATACAAAGTCAGCCACCACCTGTGTTCTGTCCAGGATTACAGAGCATTAGCTACAGGGCAATCTGCAGATGGCTGCTACTTGTGCTGGGCTTGGAGGTACCCAGTAGAGGCCAAGCTGTGACCCAAGGCTGGGTGTTGCAAGTGCCGAGCCTGGGGCACCTTAAAGGGAGGTACAGGGAATGTTGATGCTAGATGTTGCTTGTTAAGAGAATTTAGGAAAATCTGAATCATGGGCCAAGACAAGCCATTCATATGTAAAAGCCACAGGAAACAGCTTGGGTGGGCCTGATTGTTGGGTGGGGCAAAGAGTGTGAGGCAGGTTGATGGAGTCTCAGATATGGTGCCCGCTCTGTGGCTCTGTGGGGGGAAAGGGGGCTCAGAAAAGGCACAATGGCCTCTGCCAGCACTTCCATCTGAGAGAAAGCTGTCCCTCCAGCTCTTGTCATGATGGAGGACAATTCAGTTCCTCCCCATGTCTCTGATGCCTTTCAGTCTGTTGCTCCAGCACTGGAGATCAGAAGTGAGACTGAGTATGTCTGTGCGCAGGCCCTTTAAAAGAAACCGCCAGGGAGTCCAGCAGTTTCTGTATTCCACAATTTTGACTGGTTTTAATAGCCAGAAGTTGTGGAAACTTATCTCCCTTCACTAGAAGCCTAGGCTGGGGGGCCTGTTGGGGGCTGGGACCCCTTGCTTCCGAGATATCCCTCCTGATTTTTATTCACCACACATGAGTGTGGGATCAGCCCATTCTTCATCTGCACCTTTCCTGCCAGTCTCAATATGGTTTCTTCTTTAATTCCACAGTCATAAGACTTCCATTCAGCTGACTTTCTGACAGTTCTGAATGGTGGTTGTTCTACAGTTTAGTTGTCACTTTGATGTGTTGTGCAAGCAGGCAAGCCCTGTTTACCTATGCCACCATCTTTAATGGAAATTCTTGTGGGAGTGTTTTTAACCAATCATTGGCAGTGAGTTTGTCAATAAAAATATGTATCTATACAGATGTACAACTTACATAGCTATTGAAAAAGTAGTAAAAGTTTTACTATATGAGAAGCACAAGATTGAGTTAAAGGCACAACAAATTTAAGTCTAAAAGTATTAATTTTGACAATATAAACATTAAAAAATAAAAACTTTCAAGTAGCAATAAATACAAACACATATTTAAGTAAGTGAAACTAAGAAAAAATATTTCCAACAATGATAATGACTCATTACCTGTATATAAGAACGGTAAGAAATGCTTTAAAAAAAAATACATCCCTTGATAAAATATGAGGCCTGAATATGCAATTTGCAAATAAAGTATAAATGACAACATGACAACAAATCAATCTCACTTGTAAGCAAAGAAACATTTCTTTTAAAGAGATTTTCTGCACATGAGATCGACAAGGACTGCACAACAAAGACTGACGAAATCCAACATGCATGAGGATGGGGGAAACAGGCACTCGTGTGTACTGCTCTTCAGAATGCAAATCAGTATAACCTCACGAATAACGAATGACGCTTTTATTTCTATTTTTTAATTTCATTTTTCAGCAATGTTGCTTTTAGATATTTATTTAAGGAAATTGTCTAATAAGATCTACATGCTAATTGTGACAAAGTAATTCAAAAACTTAAAAAACAAAACTATGAACAGAGATACACATTTATATGGACTTCTTTCCATAAACTGTGCTTCGTCCACACAACTCAGCACTACACTGCTCATGAAACAAGCGTGCCCAGAGAGAAAGCAGGTGGGGAGGCAGACGAGGGTACGAAGGGATAATGGTAATGGAAGGAAACTCGACATGGGGTCAATATATAATTGATGTATTACAGAATTACATACCTGAAACATACACAATTTTATTAACCAATGTTACCGCAATAAATTCAATTTAAAAAAGCCACCTGAAACCTGTATTACCTGACATGGATAAATATTTGCAAACACCATTGACAAAAATAACATGTAAAATAGTAACATACATGTAAAATGGTGTGTGTATGTTGAATTTTGGAGGAATTTTTATTAGCATTTTTAAACTCTTACAAAAAATTCATTGTATATTAAAAAAAATTTTTACATACTAAGACTAATTAAAATAATTCTATAGTTTACCCATTAGAAAAAACAAATTAGCGCTGAAACCTAAAATAATTACCCCAAACATTTAAGATACTTCTAAGAAAAAGACCTTGGAAATAATGGTTTCATTTTGTAAACCATATCTAAAGTGATAGTAAAATTAATTAATAAACATGTGTCACTATGTGAAAAGCATCACATTGACGGTGGAAAATACAATAACTATTTTTTAAAAAGTCCTTTCCTTCAAGACATTTAAGTGGAAAAGTATTTTTAAAAACACCACTTGTATTATTACATAAAATTCTCTTTACCTTTTTCATTTGCTTAAAATACTCTACAGCTAGATCTTTTTATATGGTTTGATTTTTCTTGGCATTCAACTTATAGCTTAAATGTCCAAAATGTTCTCATGAAATTCTTGCTTAACTATCCAAAAAGTAGCCCACGTTTTAATTTCTTTTTTAAGGTTTTGATTTTAGAGGGGGTAAAGAGGAGAAAGAGACAAGAGAAACACTGCTGTGAGAGAGAACACCGACTGGCTGCCTTCCGTCCATGCCCCACTAGGGACCGAATCTGCAGTCAGCCCACAGACCTGCGGTTTGCAGGATGACGCGCAGTCACCTGGGCCACACTGGCCTGGGCTGTGACAGCCCACCTCTAGGTCAACACGTCACTTCATGTTTCTCTTCGCACAAAATATCATCCAATTATCTTTTCACTCACTTGCTTACTAGCATTTTTTTTTCTTTAGAGGATAACTAAAGGAAAGCAAGGACTCTGATCAGACTGTTCATCCCTCTACCCCTAACACCTAAAACACTGTTTGGTACAGAGTAGGTCTTCAATAAATAGTAGTTTTGTCAAATGAATAAACAGTTGACAACTAATTATTTTTGAGTAATGTTTCCTCAGCAGTTGGAGACCAGACTTCTTTCTGCCCATAAAACCACCATGATCAGATCAATCAACAAATACTCAGTGATTACTACAGATCGGGCTCTGTTCTAAGTATGTATGAAGAACGCAGTGCATTCAAGTACAGAGAAACAGGCTACAAGAACATTAAAAAGTAAGTAACTCGAAGGTTATTACGACTCATGAAGACGACAAAATAGGGCAAGGGAAAGGGAGAGACAAGGCAAAACTGAACCAGGTGGAGGGCAGGAGGCTAAGAGGGCAAGACGAAGAGGAACTCAGCTGCATGGCAGCTGCAACAGCCTAGCATGCTGTGACTGACCATGGACTGGACTGCGGAACAGAGGTCTGGCAGAAAAGGAGAATGGAATTCATTGCTTTCTTAGGTCTTCTGTTCATTATCCACTCTATTCCTATCTTAATTCCATGTTTAGTTTATTCCGCAAAATTAATCCACTCATTTTTAACAAACTACTATTTACTGCTTGCTGTGCAAGGTATTACAGAAACAAAGATTAAACATTATTTCCAAGAGCCAACATATGGAAGGAACCCAAGTGCCCATCAATAGATAAGTGAATAAAGAAGAGGTGGTACATAAATACAATAGAATATTACTCAGCCATAAAGAAGAATGAAATCTTGCCAAATGCGAAAATTTGGATGGACCTGGAGGGTATTATGCTAAGTGAAATAAGTCTAGACAGAGAAAAAAGAGTATTATAGGATTTCACCTATATGTAAAATCATAAAAACTAAAATAAATGAATAAACAAAGCAGAAACAAACTCTACATACAGAGAACATTTTGATGGCTGCCAAAAGGTGGATGGGGGAATGGATGAAGAAGAAGGGAATAAGATATGCAAACTGCCAGTTATAAAAGCAGCCACAGGGACGTAAAGCGCAACCCAGGAAACACAGTCAGTAACACTGTAATAACTGTGTGTGGGGTCAGATGGGCCCTAGACTCGCCGGGTGACCATTTGGAAGGGTGTGTAAATGTCGAATCACTATGTCGTATAGCTATGTTGTATGCTGTTGAAACTAATACAATCTTGTGTATTAACTGTAACTGAAAATATTTTTTAAATTGTTTTCAAAAAGAAGATACTGCTCATGTTAAAGATGACTAAAATTAGCTTTATGTTTTGAGCCTGAGGGACTAAAGATTTAGTAGGGAAGTGGCACACTAAAATCACTTGGGGGACCAAGTATGAGAGATGAACAGGGCATCAAAGTAAAAACGTACAACAGGGTAACTGTCAGTAAAAGACTGGAAATTAAAAGATAGGTCATGTTAGAAAAACATTTAATAGAAGTGACAGCTTCAAAGGATGAGTGGAATAAATTCTAAGAGAGAAAAAGTAAAGTACTATCAAAAGAGAGCTATATTAACAGAGGACGAAGGTTGTATTTGTTAAATATTTGCTTATATTTAATTGTTCAGAATTGCAGTAAAAATAAAGCACTCTAAATCCTCCCTATCTCAATAAAAGGAGGTGCTAGAGGTGCCCTGAATACAGGTGACTGAATCTTATTTCCAGTAGCTATAAAAGTTGTACTGATGCATGCAATAATGCTTCATATAGCAAGACATGAAAGAGGCTGCAGGTTTCAACAAAGAGCAAAGGAAAAAAAATTCAGGTTATCTTTACTTCTGTTGCTTCTTTCCACAGAATATATAAAACTAACTATGTAACAGAAATATTTTGTTTAGCAAATGACCACAGTCAATGAGGATATAAGATCTGCCACTTTAATTTGTAGTAATATATACCAGTCTTGCCTTGATCTGAAAGAAATAAGCAAACCATGTATTAATTAGAAAAAATGAGGCATATTTAAATAAGTGTATGAAGTAAGATGAAGAATATGGTCCCTAGAAAAACCATATATCATGCATATATGTATGTACACAGATAAGCCATAAATTCAGTTCTAAATGTTCTGATGGAAAATATTAAGAAATACTTATTATTTATTGACTGCTAACTGTGCATGTACCGAACCCGTATCTCTAATCCTAATGTATATTACCCCTGCATTACAGAGGTTAATACAAGTTAGAATACTCAAAAAATCAGAGCAAGTAACAGATCCATAATTTGAATGTAGATCAGTTTGACTCCAAAGTCTATACTCTCACAGGCTATGTTGCCTCTCAAATATTAAATACATGCACTTGAATCAATAAAATACTAAAATAAACAAAAAATCAGCTACATTTAATTTAAAAAGAGAGAAACAGATGTGATTCCTCCGACTGATGACTGAATGGAATTCTTCATTTCAAAGGCATCCAACACACTCATGTCGGCTACCGTATGAAGTCTGAGGGGAAGGTACGCACTTGAGGACAGTGGACAGAACTGGGCAAACAGGTAGGCCCAGAGGCGGCATTCAAAAGACCAAAAGACTAAAGAGAGTGAAGGAAAAATAAAGACAAATGAACAGGTAAAGACCTTTAAGAGCAAATACGATCTCCTCTTTTTCTCTACATAAAATATTTTCATGATAAGAATATCATTACAAACCAGTTACATAAAGTTTCTTTGTGTTTTGTAGTTTAAAACAATATTTACCACTACCTGAAACCACATCAGCAGTGCATTAAATTTTCTTGGAAACCTAAGGTAACTTAGGTAGAAGGAATAATAAAGATTCATTTTCCTTTTTCTTAAACTAGGGAATCGTAAGAATAAATAGCTCTTCTAAAATTTTGAAATTACATTCATTAACAAGGTTAAGAGAGGCAGAATTTCTTCTTTGGGAGGGTACAAGAGGACTTGTCTTTCTTTAGTAAATTCAGTAAATATTTTGGGAATGCCATCCCTGCCTTAACAATGTAGATCAGAGTAGGCAAATTATGGCCTGAGGGCCAAATCCTGGCCACTATTTTTTATAGGGTTTATATGGCTGAAAAATTAAAATAATATTTAGTGGCATGTAAAAGATATGAAATTCAAACTTCAGTGTCCATGCATTTTTATTTGAATACTGTCACACTCGTTCAATTACGTATTGTGTATACGTAATTGTGTATTTGTGCTACAGCAGCAGAGCTAAGGAAGTAGTTCCAACAAAGCCCATAGGCCTGTAACCTTAAATGAACCTTTACAAAACAACCTGGCTAACTAGTTCTAATGATAAGAATTAGAAAAGCACTAATTAGAAATTATTTAAAAATCAAGTAAAATTCAGAACTTAATCTTAATCTGGCTCAAGGAGAATAAAAACATTTCATGTAAAGAGGCAATTACTCAAAAAAATTTTAATTTTATTCAGAAACTCTTCAAACACTAGGAAGTAGGATATCTCACAAATAAATATCTACCTGAACCATTAACTTTGGCCATTTTATAACACCCAGTCTTACTTCTAAAATGGAATTAAGTGAATGTACACAATCCCTATTTTGGTTATAAATAAAGTATTTCCTGTCTTTTATTTCTAAAGATTTTTGCATGAGTAATAAAAAAATTATGAACTAGGATGCCAATGGAAAAAAGATTTTCGATAATACCTACCTTTGGAAGGCCAGGCTTGAATTTGAAGTTTTTGTTTCTCCTAAAGAGATAAATTATACATTAGCAAAATACCATTGTAGAGATGAGTGATTTCAAGGTCTCTATCAAAACAACAGATTATACATCCATTTGAAAAATACTGATCATCTATATGAAAACACTGTCTGACTCAACTAAGCAGGGACCTTTAGGAAGAAAGGATAAGCAAGGAAAAAACAAAAAAAGAGACGCTTGCTCTGCAACAAAGGTATAAAAAGGCTTATGCCTAATGATCAAAAACATAGCATTGTACATTCAAAACTAAGGTTTCATTTTCTGTTGGATATCAATAGGGCTCTAATTTCTTATGACTACAGAAGTTTTTTTCTCTCACTTCAAGACTTTAAATAAATGTTTAATTTCATGAATTTTAAAATGTACTTTTTCACTAAAACTTAGGATTTTCTACTTTTGGAAATTAAAAACTCTTCTATTTTTTCTTATTCATAACTCAAAATCATACTTAACTGAGGTCTTTTTTAAATTATGGCAACAGAAAGGGAATAAAAACTGATACTATGAACATGGGTTGGGGAGTCAAAAGACCTAGGCTTGAATCTAAGCTAACTCACCTACTAAGGTATGATTTTAACCTCTCTAGGCCTTGGTTTCCTTACATGATAATGTAAAACGAGGATGATAATACCACCAACCTCTTAGAGTTGTTGTGAGAATCAAATGAGTTCACTTACAATTCCGAAGTACAGCAAGATTTACATAAACTGAGTTCTAGGACACTGGTAAGCAGTAACTAAGGGACTAAGAAATCCAATTCAGCCACACCTCTAGCTAGTGGTCCAAAAATATGCTTTGGAAGTATCTGAATATGTTGATCTAGGTAACTAAGAACTGTTTACTGGTCCACCATGCAATGAGGAATGGCTGGCTTGGATAAGTGTTAAATATCACTATATATGGTGCCATTCACCAGTATGAAATTTTCCTGCCCCGTCTGTTAGGATTGCCAGAATTGAGAGATAACTGCAGTTAAAGACTGGGAACCTAAAAAGAGCTAATGCTTTTTTCTCTCTCTGGATGTAGGGTCCAGTAAAGAGCAATAAAGAATCATTTCTATAATGAATATATTCAACCATGATTCTCTTGGTGAGATGAAAACAAATAAACATCCACCAGCTTAATAATGCCTAAGATTCAGAGCTCTAAATGCAGAGCATTTTTTAATCTTGTTTCGCTCAACATTTTACTCATGAAATAATGTCACCATCACTCCCTCTTTTTTCACCCAGGATTTTAAACCTGTCATAAAAAACAATCCACATCACCGATTAATACTAACGTGAGAATTCCATGGGCTCTTTCCAAGAGTTTGCTGCTAGCTGAATTAGCGAATATCCCATCTTTGTCAAGCAAGGAGGTGCTACTTGACAGTCTGGTCTGGCGAATCCCAGTTCTGCCATTCCAGGCATTATCAAGTATATCACTGTAAAAATTAAGTACAGTACAATTTGCTTTAGTTAACTGAGACATCTCCAACATTCTCTAAGCTGCTTTAAAAAAGTAAAATAAAACTTTAAACAATAAAAATTTAGAAAAAATGCTGAACCAGCAGCAAATGGTTTCATCAGAGAGATTATCGATCAACAAAATTTCTACGGATTCTGGCACATTTACATACAAGTATGCATGTAGATTAACATATCATACTGCTAATGTCTTTAAATATATTGTTAACCACTTAACAATCAGGAAATAATATAAGGTATTATACTGTAATGTAAAGGCTTTTGTCTTTGTTAGTTTTTAGAACTTCCAAATACTGCTGAAGGCATTTCAAATCCTAACAGGCCACCCCATTCTGCGGAATATTTCATCCTCCTGGGAGGACTCACTATTACATACATGCCCACCAAAGCTACTAAGCTCCTTCTATGGGCTGAGCACTAGTCTAGGCAGTGAAGATAGAGGGATGACCAAAACAGATAAAATTATCAGTGATTATAATATAAAGAGGTAATAAGGGACTTTCCAGATAAAGAGTACAGCCATATTTGGATTCCTCCAGAAACCCATAAAAACATTAATAACTTTTACAAGAATAAACACTTAAGAGACTATATTAATACGCAACAGTAACACATTTTGAAATACGGAAAGCAGATACAGAAATTGTTTTTTTGGTAGTAAACCTTAAACTGGCTGTGGGGAAGTTAAGAAGCATCCCTATTTACCCTGCAGTACTCCCCAAAGGCTCCAGAAGTAGAAGTACCAAGTTCCAGTACCTTTGGAAGTGGTGGGAGACGTAGGTTAAAAATAGGAGCGCTAGTTCAAAGTCAGTGTAAGAAGCACTTGAAGTCCACGCAGCCTAAGAACCATGCCTCCTTTACCGAAGCACGAGGAGAAAAGAGGAAGTCTGAGGACTGGGCAGCACCACACGACTAAGGACGGGCACGGTCCACGGAAGTCAAAGGAGACAGGGAAACAGAGACTCTCGGTTCTCTCGCCCACCTGGCTCCACAATGCTGGCAGCTGGGGTTCAATCAACCCTTTGACAGCACGAATTTGAACTGCACAGTTCCACTTACAAACACATTTTTTCCAATAAGTACTGTAAATGTATTTTTTCTTATGATTTTAATAACATTTGCTTTTCTCTAGCTTACTTTATTGCAAGAATATAGTAATACTATATGTAACATATAAAACTTGTGTTAATAGACTGTGTATGTTAGTGGTGATGTTAGGTAGCCCCTAGGATTGAGCAGCCAGAGGGGAAATAAAGGCAGGGACCTCACCATTATAACCTAACAAAGAGCTTAATACAGGAGGCTGGAAGCAAAAGGCAGACACATCTCACCAATCAACTCAGTAGTCCTGAGCTTGGTTTGATCAGATTGTCGGGTGTCCTGAACATCACAAGCCACAAACAGGAATCATCCAGGAAGGGGGTAAGTCCTTGAGACTCTATGACTGGGAAAGGGAGCTTCTGTAACAACTTCACTAAGAAAAAGAGCCTTCGCTACCTGAGAAAGTCTTTGTAGCTGCACATTACTGTCAAGAGGGGGAAGGAGAGGGGACCTAGAAGCAGGCTCAGGTATATACCCCTGAAACCAACGAGTTGGGGCACTCAGATTAGTCGAGTGCCTGCTTGTAGCTTTTTACCAAAAATATAATTAAACTTCCTATCTCATTTCCACTAAACATACTTGTCTCTCACTTGAATTATTCTCTTGCAGACGAAACAAGAACCAAGGCAGGGTAGAGAGACTCTTGACTGGGGTATCTCTCTCCCCATCCATAACAGTAAGGCTTCCAGTCAACAATAGTTAAGTTTTTAAAAAGGTTAAAAGTTACACGCAGAATTTTGACGAGGCAAGGGGTCAGCACCCCGTACTGTTGTGTTGTTAAGAGTCAACTGTATATTCCCCAGGCAGAAAATTAGAATAAACCTTTGTGTGAAATCTGGCCCAAAAGGAAACACCCAAAGATACTGATATGTTTCAGAAACTGACAACACACCCAATAAATCAGATTCCAACTGGCTTTTCCACATCTGAAATCTAAATATGAATAGTCGACCATGGTTCACTAGACATCTGATGGAAGTCTGTGACATTAGATATATAAACCAAAAGAATCATGACACAAATAACTTGAAGTTAAAAAAAAAAAAAAAGACTAGACAGGGAAAAGAAAACTTTTTAAAAGCTGTCATTTATATCTTGAGAGAAAAGAGAAAATATTTCATATATAAAATAAGAACAAGATGCTATAAAAAGTAAACATTGAGGTCTGGCTGGTGTAGCTCAGTGGATTGAGCGCAGGCTGGGAACCAAGCGCTCCCAGTTCGATTCCCAGTCAGGGCACATGTCTGGGTTGCAGGCCAGGTCCCCAGTGAGGGCCACGTGAGAGGCAACCACACATTGCTGTTTCTCTCCCTCTCTCTCTCCTTCCCCTCCCTCTAAAAATAAATAAATAAATAAACACAAATCTTTAAATAAAAAAATTTTTAAAAAAGTAAACATTGAGAAGATAAAATTAGTAAAAGAAACTCCTGAAAATTAAAAATGTGAAACTAAAGAAAATGCAGTAGAATATACTCATTCACTCATTCAAAAGTATTAACTGAGCATCAACAAGTGCCAATTATTATTCTAGAAGTGGGCATACACCATTTGACAAACTAAATGCTTTACTCTCATGAGGTTTAAATTCAGGTGGAAAGAGATAAATAATAAATAAGGAAATACACTATACACTGGGTAACAGGCATTAAGGAGAAATTTTAAACAGTGAAAGATAAAAAGTGTCAGAACATCAGGCTTTTTAATAGGGTAGTTAGTCATCACTAGGTTCCATTTAAACAGAGATGCAGAGACTTAAAAAAAAAAAAGAATCAAGCAGTCATCTAGGGGAAAAGTACTCCCCCTACAGAAAAGAAAAAAATGAAGTTCCAGGGGAAGAAATGTTAACGAGCCTGTGATATATTAAGAAGTCAGCCAGATCATTTATTTTAATATACAACATGAATCAGGTCAGTGTTTTGCTAAAAATCCTCCTGTGTCTTTCTCTCTCAATCCCATTAAACGACCTAAATTTTTAACATTATCTAAAAAATTTACCATATTTTTTGGACTATAAGACGCATTTCCCACCCAAATTTGGGAGGAAAATGGGGGTGCGTCTTATAGTCCAAATGTAGCTTGCCTGGCTGTTTACATTTACCTAGGTGAAATATTATGTTATTTATGTTATTAAATATTTTAGCACATTTTTTGCTTCAAAATTTTTTTTCCTTTTTCCTCCTCTAAAACCTAGGTGCATCTTATGGTCCAGTGCATCTTATAGTCTGAAAAATACGGTATGTAATATGGCCTTCTCCCTCTCCAACTTGACTTCCTAACACTCTTCCCCTACTTACTCTATTTCAGCTTTGCTGATAACACTCTCCAAATTAATCTACAGATTCAACAACCTCTAGCAAAACCCCAGCTTCCTATTTTTTGAAGAAACTGATGATCCATCCTAAAATGCACACGGAAGTGAAAAGAACCCAGAATAGCCAAAATGATGTTGAAAAAAACTAAAGCTGGAAAAATAATAGTTCCTGATGTGTAAACATATCACAAATGAAAAGCAATCAGGACAATACGGTACTGGGCCCTGGCTGGGGTGGCTGAGTAGACTGAGCACCAGCCTGCGAACTGAAAGGTCACCAGTGAGATTCCCAGTCAGGGCACACGCCTGGGTTGCGGGCTAGAGAACCAGCTGGGGTGTGCAAGAGGCAACAAATCACATTTCTCTATCTATCTCCCTCCCTTCCCCTCTCTCTAAAAAAGTAAATAAATAAAATCTTCAAAAAAGAAAACATTTGAGACTTCTAGCCAAGTTGAAGGCATAGGTAGATACACTTTGCTTCCTCGCAAAACCAAAAGAAGGACAACCAATTTAAAAACAAAAAACAACCAGCACTGCAAGAAAGCTGGACTGTATGGAAGTCCAACAACCAAGAAGTTAAAGAAGAAACACGCATCCACACTTGTAGGAGGGGCAGAGATGGGCAGCTGCGGGGAGAGGATGTGCTGCAAGGCCACAGCTGGAGGTCCAGGTGGGTGAGGTGGCGGCTGGCAGACAGGCAGTACCACATTTGCATGCCATGCAACCCAGGGTTCCAGTGCGAGGAAATAAAAGCTTCAAAACCTCTGGCTGTAAAAACCTGTGGGAATTGTGGTGGCAGGAGAAACTCTCAGCCTCATAGGAGAGTCTGTTGGAGAGACCCACAGGGTCCTAGAATGTACATAAACCCACCCACCCGGGAATCAGCACCAGAAGGGCCCAATTTGCTTGTGAGTAGCAGGGGAAGTGACTGAAATTGGGGTGAGAGTCGAGCCAAGTGGCATTGTTCCCTTTTGAACCCCTCCCCCACATACAGCACCATAATGCAGGGACACGTTGCCCCACCCTGGAGAATACCTAAGGCTCCACCCCTTAAAACGTAAGGTGAGCCAAGACAAACAAATATGGCTCAAATGAAAGAACAGATCAAATCTCCAAAAATAGAACTAAACAATGAAGAGATAGCCAACCTATAAGATGCAGAGTTCAAAATACTGGTAATCAGGATACTCACAGAAATGGCTAAGTATCATAACAAAATAGAGGAAGAAGTGAAGGCTATCCAAAGTAAAATAAAGCAAAATATATAAGGAACCAACAGTGAAGGGAAGAAAACCAGGACTGAAATCAATAATTTGGAGCAGAAGGAAGAAGTAATAGACAGGGGGAGGTTAAGAATAGCATATGAAATGGAGAAGCCAAAGAACTTACATGTACGACCCATGGACATGAACTACGGGGTGGGGAGCGCTGCTGGGAGAGGAGGGCAGGGCAGAGGGGAATAAAGGGGATAAAAAAAGTGGGAGAACTATAATAGCATAATCAATAAAATATATTTTAAAAATTAATAGGAAAACCTTACTTAAAAGTAAGAAAACTTACTCAGAAATAAAAAGGAACAAACTACTGACTTTGTAACAACACAACACACTAATAATTGTGTTTAGTAAAAATAATCTCAAAAAGTTACTGAGGGGGTTAGGGTATGTAACATCAAAATATGAAGGGAACTGAGGAATCAACGCGTAACGGAAGAGTTAGCTCTCTGCCTTCCCTTTAACTCCCCAAAAGCAGGGCATAAACTTCCCTTTGTGAAGGTGTCCCTGTCTCCCTTACAAGGAAAAGGAGAGCAACTCTTCTCACCTGAGACACAGAACTGGCATTGAGGTGAATGTGCATAAACAAACCTTACCAAAATTACTTACAATTTGCCTTCCCATATATTTTCTAGTCACTGGCCCACTTTTTAATCATCTCCTGAAGCTTAAATAACCTTTCCTTTGTAAAAAGACTATAAACCCCCCCGAGGACAGTTGCTTTGAACTTTGCTTTTCTGAGAATACTCATGCATGTAAAATATTAATAAAAATCGTATGCTTTTGTTCTGGTAAATCTTTCAATAGTCTAATTCATAGGCCCCCAGCCACTGAACCTAAGAAGGTAGAGGAAAAAGTTTGTGTACCCTAACAGTTTTATACCACATGATTCTATTTATATAACATTCTCAAAAATAACAAAACTGTAAAAATAAAGAACACACTAGTGGTTGCCAGAAAACAGGACAGGGACAGATTGAATACAAATAAACAGCATGAATGAATTTTTTGTGATAGAGTTCTGTATTTTGATTGCAAAAAACTATACGTACACACATGCAGATATTTTAATGGTGAAAACTAGTTTAGTTACTATTAATGGACTAATGTAAATTTGCTAGTTTTGATAATGTACTACTGTTATATAAGATGTCGCTGACTAAAGAGTACATGGGATTCAATGAACTACTTTTTCCTTGGTACTATTTTTTAATCTTCCTGCTTTGAAAAATAAAATGAACCCTTAAAAATTATTTTCCCATTTGTTCTTTATTTAAACTGTAATATTCTATAATACTTTTTTATAGGAGACTGTTCTGTGTGGCGTGGGCCCAGCTCCCACTTGGAAAGGCCAGTGGAAAGCGAGGTCCGGCACACAGGACCCACGCCCACAGATAGGTGCTCCCGTGGGAAATCAGGCCTGCATTGTACCCAGGCTGCTTTGAAGCTTCCTTTATGCTGAAACCCCCTCATCCTGAATCGAGGCAGCAAACGTTTACTGCATATCTTTAAAGTAACCTCCTAAAATCTATGCTAAACCTTCCAAGGATGAGTATAACCAGTTCAACTACTTTTCCCTTTACATTTGCAAATATCCTTCTTTTCTGATGTAATTAGCAACATCCTCTCCTTTGTTTTCTGTAAAAGGTAACCACCTACAGTGAACCTGTGCATAGTAAATGAGGACCATCCTCAATGTAATGTGCCCAGAAAAGCAATAAAAGCCTCTCAAAGCAAGGGTCAGGCGCTCTTCTCTTGAGAGAGTGGCTGTGCTGTCCCTTTTTCCTCCACAGGATTTGGTAGTCCACGTGTATTTGTCTCATCTCAGCCACAACACCGCAGACCCCACGAGCCGGGGTCCACATCACTTTTTAAATAGCCAGGTTCTTTTATATGGTTTCTGTGTCCTTTTTAATGCTTACTATGCCTTTAAGTTCTCACTGACATCATCCATTCTTCCCCTCAGGTCCTTGAGCATCCTTATAAACCATTGTTTTAAACACTGCATGTGGGCCCTGGCCAGTGTGGCTCAGTTGGTTGGAGCACCATCCCATAAACCTAATGGCCATGGGTTCGATTTCTGGTCACAGCACATACCTAGGTTGTGCGTTTGGTCCCCGGTCTGGGCACATGTGAAAGGCAACTGTTGGCGGGGCAGTGGGGGATCACAGAAGACTACATATATGTTAGTGTTTCTGTATGACTCAAAATCCAGCAAAGCTAAACAATCTATTGCTTAGAAAACATGCATTTATTGTAAAACTAATTTTTTAGAGCACAGTAATGATATACATAAAATTCTGGAGAGCAGTTACCTGTGTGATGGGAGGGGAACAATCATAAGTAATATAAAGGTGGCTTCAGCAGTATTAATGATCCTCTGGTTCTGATCTTGGGCAATCAATTTATTTTGCTGGTATGCTTCCTAATGTACCTGCGTTTTGTATAGTCTCTTCATTAACACATAAAGACAATACGCACTTCCCATTAAACAGGTATATGGAACAGTTCACATATACCACTGAAAATCCTTAGTCTAACCTCTTATTCTATCTATTGCTGTTGCAAACAGTACTATGATGGGTTAAACACACATATTCTGTCCAATTCAGAGATGCTACAATAGCACCTGGTTTCAGACTCCAGGTACTTGCCTCTGATTTGATGTAGGTTTCTGCTCTGCACTTACAAATACATCAATCTGTGTGGGACCAGCACCATTAGAGCGATGGATAAAACCTTATCCTTTCTTTCCCAAGGCAAACAGATGTTCCTGAGGCACAAATCAGTTTACTCAGTTGGTCCCAAAAGGCTGAGCAATCAGTGGTCAAGTCATCAATGCCTTCTTTTTAGAATTTTTTTATTAGTTCCAGTATTATTTTTCCTCTTAGGCAGATCACACAGCATCTCTGAAAAATCCAGGAAAGCCTAAGATTTTCCTTTCTTTTTTTTATTTTTATTTTTCAATTACAGTTTACATTCAATATAATTTTATATTAGTTTGAAGTGTACAGCACAGTGGTTAGACAATCATGTACTTTACGAGCGTTCTCCCTGATATTTCCAGGACCCACCTGGCACCGCACACTTATTACAATACTATTGACTATATTCTCTGTGCTGTACTTTATCTCCCTGTGACAATTTTCTATCTACCACTTTGTACTTCTTGTTCCCTTTACCTTTTTCAACACATCCTCTCAACCACCCTCCCCTCTGGCAACTATCAGTCTGTGCCTGTATCTATGAGTCTGTTTCTGTTTCGTTTGTTTGCTTATATTGTTGTTTAGATTCTACATATAAGTGAAATCATATAATATTTGTCTTTCTCTGACTGACTTATTTCAGTGAGCCTAATACCCTCTAGGTCCATTCATGCTGTTGGCAAATAGCAGTATTTCATTCATTTTTATGGCCAAGTAATATTTCACAGTATATATGTACCACCTTCTCTTTATCCAATGATACTAATGGCCACTTGGGTTACTTCCATATCTCGGCTACTATAAAGAATGCTGCAATGAACACAGGGGTGCATATATTCTATTGAACTAGTGTTTTAGGGTTCTTCAGTTACATGCCCAGAAGTGGAATTGCTGGTTCATAAGGCAGCTCCATTTTTAATTTTTTGAGGCCCTTCAATACTGTTTTCCTCAGTGGCTGCACCAGTCTGCATTCCCACCAGCAGTGCACTGGGCTTCACTTTTCTCCACATCCTCACTGTGGTTTACTGATTTATGGATGGTAGTAGCCATTCTGACAGGTGTGAGGTGATATTTCATTGTCATTTTAATTTTCTTCTCTCTAATTATCAGTGATGTGGAACATCTTTTCACATGTCTACTGGCCATCTGTATGTATATATTCTCATTAATGCATTCTTAAATGGGTTTCCTGCCCTCCCCTTTTTACTCTCATATCCCCGTCCTTGCTCTCATCCTTCAATAAACTACTTCTCTCCACTTAAGGGAAACCTGTGATAAGCCTCCATGTCATAGTGAACTCAATTGTTTATCTCAGCCCCAAGCAGAGATATCACTAAAATGACAAATAATAGTCATAAATTTATAAGAACAAAAGGTAGGAAGAAAGACTATGTGATGAAAATGTAATAAAAGACTGAGCAGACCAGGCAAAGTTAAAACCTGAGTTTCTATGTATGTGAGAATCATAGAAGAGGGGGCATGCGTATATACGTGATTGAGAATATATACACACATAAACAGTATACACATATATATATGTGCTTGTGTGTGGATGTGTGTAGACGTTGGGGTTGGGAGTCTGAGAGAGATTAACAGAACAAAATGCAGTGGACTCTCATGGAGAACTCTGGAAAGGATTGGGTATTAGAGATAACTGGCACCACTGCAATGGTGGGGCTGAGTGGGGCCAAAACTAAGAAGATAGGCTGAATATATTTAAAATAAGCTAAACCCTTATCCTATGTAGTTAAGTAACAATCTCTTCCTCGCACTTAGAGAAGATGAAGTATTTACTTTAGAGAGAAGTTGGAATCATATAATCTTAGCAGAAGTTGAGGACATTAAGCAGAGCAAAAAGCAAAGGCAAGATCACACTTTGAAAAGAGGAGGAACTAAGAGGCAGTCTAACACGGCAGCACAGGAAGACCCTGAGCTCCCTCACCCAGAGATAAAATGGCTCTACAGCTACGTGTGGAACAAGTCCCTCTGGAAAAGACCTCACGGCGAGCTGATAAGGTCCTCCACAATAAAGGGTGAAAGGACCACACTGAGACCAGCAGGAGTGGCAGAGACACAGTCTCGCGCCAAAGCCCACACCCAGCATGGCAAACCACCGTGGGAGGGAATCTCATAAACACAGAATTCCTTCCTGAAGAGCAGTGGTATTGTGCCCCACATCAGGAACCCCTACCCTTGGAACCTGCACTGGGGAGACAAGCCCCCAACGTGCTGTCCTTTAAAACCAACAAGGCTTATGCTTAGGAGAACCATAGGCAAGGATGAGAAGAAACGGGAACACTAGTACACTGTTGATGGGAATGTAAATTAGCGCAACTACTAAAAAAACAAAACAAAACAAAACAGCAAGGGTTCTTCAAAAAATTAAAAATACAACTACCACCCTGGCCAGTGTGGCTCAGTTGGTTGGAGCGTTGTCCCTTAACCAAAGGGTTGTGGGTTCGATTCCCGGTCAGGGCACATACCTAGGTTGTGGGTTCAATCTGCAGTCTGGGAGCACACAATCCCTGGTCTGGGCACATACAGGAGGCACCCAATCAATGCTTCTCTCTCACATCAATGTTTCTCTCTCTCTCCCTTCCTCTCTCTCTAAAAAAGGAATAAAAAAAATGTCCTCAGGTGAGGATTAAAAAAAAAAAGAACTACCATATGATCCAGGAATTCCACTCCTGAGTATTTATCCAAAGAAAATATACACACTAATTGGAGCCTTGGCTGGTGTGGCTCAGTGGACTGAGTGCTGGCCTGTAGACTGAAAGGTTGCTGGTTTAATTCCCAGTCAGGGCACATGCCTGGGTTGCAGGCCAGGTCCCCAGTTGGGGGTGTGAGAGAGACAACCAATCAGTTTCTCTCACATATCATGTTTCTCTCCCTCTCTTTCTCTCTCCTTTCCCCTCACTCTAAAAGTAAATAAAATCTTGCCCAGCTGGTGTAGCTCAGTGGATTGAGTGCGGGCTGGGAACCAGAGGGTCCCGGTTCGATTCCCAGTTGGGGCACATGCCTGGGTTATGGGCCAGGTCCCCAATGAGAACCATGTGAGAGGCAACCATACATTGCTCTTTCTCCTTCCCTTCTCCTCTCTCTGAAAATAAATAAATAAAATCTTAAAAATAAATAAAAGTAAATAAAATCTTAAAAAAAAAGAAAACACTAATTTGAAAATGCATGTGCACCACTATGTTCACTGCAACATTATTTATAACAGCCAGGATATGGAAACAACTGTGTCCAAAGATGGAGAGATAGATAAAAAGATGAGTTATACATACACTTGGTCATAAAAAGGAATGAAATCTAGCCATTTGCAACAACAAGGATGGACCTTCAGTGTATT
Source organism: Micronycteris hirsuta (assembly GCA_004026765.1). Lineage (NCBI taxonomy): Eukaryota > Metazoa > Chordata > Mammalia > Chiroptera > Phyllostomidae > Micronycteris > Micronycteris hirsuta. The sequence goes on along the minus strand of PVJI01006858.1, from coordinate 46,621 downwards.
GTGCTAAGTGAAAGAGCGAACGCTAAGTGAAAGAGCCAAATAAAGACAAATACTTCATGATTTCACTTATACTTGGAATCTAAAAAAGAAAACAAAAAACAAAACCAGACTTATAGATACCCAGACTTACAGACTGGCGACTGCCAATGGGGAGAGGGGTGGGAGAAACAGGTGTAAGAAGTACGAAGTTCTTACAGTTTTAAAATAAGTCATGGGGGTATAACGTATAGCACGGGGACGACAGTCAATAATATTGTATTAACTTTGTATGGTGACAGAAGATGACTAGGCTAATTGTGGTAATCACTGCATAATATACGATAATGTTGAGTCATGATGTTGCATACCTGAAACCAATACAATACTGTATGTCAATTATACTTCAGCCAAACAAAAAAAAGGAATTAAGTGGAAGTATGCATATGGAAGCTCAGCTACAAGTCCATAACATTAGCAGCAAGATTTATAATCTGATGTCAGAGAAAACAGACTAACCCAAGAGAAACAGATATTTGGAAATCACCAACTAAATGGCAGGTTCCCTATCAGTTACAAAATACATCTCTAGCCCAAATCTCATTTGAGCGTGTGCATCTGTGTATCCAAAGATTTATTCTGTCTCTCTGATGAATCTCTCTCAGGAACCTCAAGGTAACATGTCCATGATGAAACTTCCATTCCCTCCTCAAAACTACTGCCCCTCTTACATGCTCTATAGCCAGAAATCTAGAAACTATCCTTAATCACTCCCTCTCCTAAGCCAATATATTAGAAAAATTTTACATAGACACACAGATATATACTCTCATTCATTCTCTCTCTCCCTCCCTGTCCCTCTCTCTCTCAGAAAGAGAGGTAGCCCTGACCAGGTAACTCAGTTAGTTACATCGTCATCCCAATATGCCGAACTTGTGGGTTCGATCCCCAGTGAGGGCACACATAAGAAACAGGTACACCACAGCTTCAATCACAGATTAAGAAGGTAAGTCTGGCCAAGAACAAATTTTTGATGATTCCCAAACCAGTCCTCTTCTTCCTACATGTTATGGAAAGATCTAAGGTGAAACAGAGAAGTTTTACTAGTATTTTACATATTAAGGAACAGGAAGGGTCCCAGCATTAGAATGGCAGGCTCAATGGTGAAGTAAAACACTGGAAGTAAAAGAAAAAAAACCTGGCTACATCATAGAAAGAAAGGACAAGAAATGAAATGCTATGGAGAACACAGAACCTCTGCGTCCACTTAAAAGCCTTCGTGCCAGTTAGTTGTTTTAACAATGGTTTGGCATAGATATTTGTTTCAGATTTTCCAGAGTTAGGTATTTCAGAGTCTCCCTTAGCACACTGCTACTAAAATTGATGGCATACACAATGTCTTTGTTCTCTGTGTGTACTTAATCCTCATCCGTATCAGATCACAGCTATGTATTTATTGTATACATATAAAGATTATTTGCATAAAGTAGAGAAGGTCCAATATACACTTCTCATACACTCTGAATCCTCATGAAATAAGGTGAGAGACATAGATTTTTTCTTAATTTTCCTTCTTAATGTAAGTTCATATCAATATATACCCGCCACCACCACACATTTGATCTCCTGCCAGAACTACCAGTTTCCCTGTATACAGTCTAGTGCCTCTCCAAATCATTCATGATAAATCAACTAGAGAGGTTCTTCTAAAATACTAGTCCCCTGTTTAAAAGCATTAAATAATTTCCCATCATAACTGCCCTACATGAACTAGCCTAGGACTATTCTTCTTTGTGCAGTTAACTCTCAACACTTCTCTCTTCATATTCATATTCTTTCAGTTCTTTATTGGTGTAATTCTCTCCCCCTCCTTCCCCCACCTCTCTTTTTGCTCCTGGACCTTCATACAGGTTGTTCCTCTGCCTGGAATACATCACCATCCTCTTTTAAAGATTCTTTTTCTGAAAAACCTTTTTGATACACCTATCTCCATATCCAATTCTTTAAAAACATCATCAATATAAAAATTAAATTAAGCAGTTTTTTTATGTTTCCATAGGATCCTATATTTCTTTGACATTATCACTTACCACACCTATCTTACAAAGTATTGAATCCCTTATGACTGAGCACTAGCATTTGTCAAATAAACAATTGATCTGCCAGAACTTTATGTTGTAACTGTCTTCATTTATCTTTTTAGGAATGAATGTAACATGCAAATGATGCCTGAGTAAAGAAAGTCACTGATTTTTATATAAAACAAAGGACCAACAAACTATATAAAAGCACACAAAAATAGAATTTTGAAATTACTATATTTAACATTTTAAATTTACAATAAATTATAAATATGATCACCTAATACCTATAAAGTGCTATTATATGATTTGTGAATCATATACACCTACTTACATTACTATTCAAGTTTAATGTTTTTCCCAGAAAATATGGTAAACAAAATACATACCAAGACGTGAAGAAATGCATGAGATGTACCTGCCTATAACACACTACTTCAAGCTGTTTTATGTCACATCAAGTCATATTGGTTCGAGAAAAACTTGAAATCTACTCATCTTTATAAATGTTCAATGCGATAATTTCTAAAACATTGGCAGTAATAAAGAATTTTAATTTTTTATCAAAATTTTTTCAAGAGTATTTAGTTTCATTCTCATAGTTGCATTTTATAATAGAATATCTCAGATGTAATCATATGCCTAGATCAAGAAAAAAGCTGAATTTAAACAGAATGATGCTTTAGAAATGAGTTTTTACTTGTATTAAGAACAGAAATCAGGATACACAAAATGCTACATAGTTAACTCTTAGAGGTTAGGTCTATGTCAGTCCTCGGATATGTAGGTATCGATATAGTACAAAGTCCTGAAGATTGGTGCCATAACCCAAGAGTTTTAATTAGACTTATTCTTGTTCCTTAATGCCCTGGAATTAGCAGGATAGTACAACAGATAACATTTAATTATAAAACCTACCATATATTTCTTCTATGTACAAAATTCACTACATATTTGTCGATAATAAATTCTGATGACACACACCCTTGTTTCCTCCTAAATAACACGTTTCCAAAGTCATTTCTTTCCAATATAGGTGGTGTATTTCAGTCTTCACACATTCTGCTCTAGAACTAGTCACTTCCAAGAGCTTTTCCCACCCAAGACTCTATGTGTCTTTGCTACTGAGGCAGTCTTTTCATTCACATTAAGGGTCAGTCCAGCAGCCTCTACAGTACATTTACTATCTGTGCTTTCTGATATGTAATAAAAGGCTCTGTACTTTTTCTCAAATCCTACTTTAATATAAATACATTTGTTTTCAGTTTATAATAAAAAAACAACAACAAACAACTGCCCTCTCAACATTAACAAAAGTTTTCTCTCATCTGAGGAATATTCGCACTAAAAACAGTTTTACTATTTGCATGTCATTGTTTTTATATGGACTACATCAATCATTAGTCCTAGATCACCGCCCAACTAGACACTCCACTCTTTTATTATTTAAGAGTCACTTATTAGGAGAATTATATAGGGAAGATCCAAAAGACTTCTCTTGGTAGACATAAGCTAATGACTTCATGAATGATCTGATCTTATAAGTATCTAATACCCTATCCTCTTCCCCTTCTCACCAATTTCCTCTAAAATATATATAAATAAATTCATCAATACAATAAGTACATCTGAAGAATCCTCTTGTTAAGGCTGCTAGCTAGCCTTTTCCAGATAACATTACTTCAGTGCCACACAGATCTTTCCTTATTGTACACAAAGGAAAATACTCAGGCTGATTTGATCAAGTCCTCTACAAAGAAGGGTCTCACATGAGTCCAGACCAACACAATTAATCTCAGACCAAAATACTCATATTAGACTATTCCAACTATGCATGAAACATAGAAAGCGTGTATAGGTCACTGCAGGTATCTAAAATGTAAACTATAAAAAGACACAAGTTAGGAATAAAGAGAATTATAACCAGTAAATTGCTTTGGGAAATGGATTAAGTCATAGTATCTTTTTTTAAAAACCAAATCAAGAAAATAGGTTCCTTAACTTAAGGATCTCTAATGACCACAGTGAAAATACAAGCACACTTCACTTTATTGTGCTTCACTTTATTGCACTTCGCAAATATTACATTTTTAACAAACTGAAGGTAAGTCCCTCCACTAGCAAAAAGATTGTAACTCACTAAAGGCTCAGATTATGGTTAGCATGTTTTAGCAATAAAGCAACTTTTAAATTAAGGTATGTGCATGGTTTTTTTTTAGATATAATGCTACTGAACACCGAATAGACTAAGCATAGTGTAAACGTAAGTTTTTTTTAAGATTTTTATTTATATTTAGGGAAGGGAGGGAAAAAGAAAGGGAGAGAAACATCACTGTGTGGTTATCTCTCACGCATCCGGCCCGCAAGACCTTGGGACCTGGTCTACAACCCAGGCATGTGCCCTAACTGGGAATCTGGCCTGAAACCCAGGCATGTGCCTTTACTGGGAATCAAACCAGCGACACTTTGGTTCTCAGGCCGGCACTCAACCACTGAGCCACACCAGCCAGGGTTAAACGTAACTTTTATATGCACTGGGAGATCAAAAAATTTATGTGACTCGCTTTATTACAATATTTGCTTTATTGCTGTAGTCTGGAACCAACATTGCACAGTTTGCCTGTCAAAAGACTGCCAACAGACCGAACTGAAGATACACAGGTCACCAGATTAATGATCTAATTTGTTCTCAGGTAAAATATAACACAGAAATATAGGATGAATTTCATCATTAGTCATGTATCACTGTCAAGAAAATGCATACATTATAAAGAGAGCAAGTAGTTCAATTTGGTGGCATTTATGATAAATACAGTTGAAATTGGATACTTGGGCTGTGACAGGTCTTACATGTGAGATGAGTGAACCCAGATGTCTTTAAACAAGCAACAGTTATAAAAAAGTTACTGAGCAAGGAAGTGACGATATACATTAGAAAAACATAGTAACATATAGGACTTCTGGTCAAGTTGTCAGTGCAGACAGACATGGCCAGACTCTTCACCCAACCACATCAAAATTACAACTGAAATATAGAACAACCCTCACTCAGAACCATTAGAAGTCGAGTTGAGTGGAAGTCTGACAATAATAGAATTAAAGAAACCACATCCACCCAGACCAGTAGGAGAGATGCAGGCGCAGAACAGGCTGGTCGCACAACCGCGTGTGCTGGATACAAATTCAGGAGGGATATTTAAGGAGTGAGGAGTCCCAGCCCCACACCAGATCCCACAGCCCAGGGTTCCAGGGCCAGGAAGCCCCCACACCTTCTGACTGCAAAAACCACGGGGGATTGAGTCAGTGGAAGACACTGCTGGAGCCCGAAGGAGTTCCTCTTAAAGAACCCACACAGACTCACCTACTCAGATTCTCTCTCTCTGAGCTCCAGCAGCAGAGTAACAGCTTGAAAGGTACCAGTGGCATACAGGGAGAAACTGAAGTGCCTGGCGTCAAGGCAAACAGAGGCCATTGTCCATTTTCTAAAATCTCCCCCCACAGAACCAAAAAGCCAACAAGCTGGTGCCATGTCTGAGACTCCACCAACCTGGCTAACACTGTTTACACACCTTGGAGATCCCCAGACACAACTCCCCACCCAGTTGATGGGCCCACCCAAGCTGCTTTTCCATGTGAATGGCTGATCTTGGCTCAGGCTTCACAACTTCCTAAATCCTATCAAGCAAGACCCAGGTGGTCTCAGGGAGCCCCAGGACCAGCACTAGCAGCAGCCAGCTTGGCTTCACCTGGGAATCTCCAAGCCCAGCACAAGGAGCAACCATCTCAGATTGCTTTACAACTCAGGCAGGGTGGCCCCTAGCAAAACACAGGTGGGGGCTGACCTTGGTCTGCATCACCAGGGAAACCCCAGAGTACCCAGTGGACAGCTACAGACTACACTAGGGCTCCACCACCCTGCCCCTGCACAGCTGGTTCTCCATGGAAGGTAAAGGTAGATGGTAAGTGGTCATAGCCAATCCTTGCAGAAGTGATTGGCAAGAAATATTCAAAATCATGAAAAGCAGGGATCTATAGCCAAGACTGCTTTACCCAGAAAAGATGTCATTTAGAACTGAAGGCAGATGAAGAGCTTCCCAGACAAGACAAAACTGGCCCTAGTAAATCCCTCCCATCGATCTGCCAACAGCAACCAAGGATCAACTACAAGAAGAGGATGTATTCAATGCACAAAACGGTGCACCTCAAGTACCCAGCTTGGGTGAATCTGCGCCACTGGATCCTACAGGACACCTACTGCATTAGGCCATACTACCAAGACACAGAGTCACAGCAGATCTACCTAACACAGAGAAACACACACAGGGAGGCTGCCAAAATGAGGGAACAAAGAAACATGGCCCAAATAAAAGAACAGAACAAAACTCCATCAAAAGACCTATACAAAATGGAGACGAACAATCCATCAGATGCAGAATTCAAAACACTGGTTATAAGGATGCTCAGAGAACTTAGTGAAAAGCTAAGCAGCATTAAAAAGATCCAGTCAGAAACAAAGGCTACACTAATTGAAGTAAAGAACAATTTACAGGGAAACAACAGTAGAATGGATGAAGCTGAGAATCAAATCGATGATTTTGAACATAAGAAAGCAAAAAAACAACCAATTAGAACAACAAGAAGAAAAGAAATCCACAAAAACTGAGGATAGTATAAGTAGCCTCTGGGACAACTTCAAGTGTAACAACATTCACATCAGAGGAGTGCCAGAAGAAGAGGAGAAAGCAAAAATTTGGATCTATTTGAAAAAATAATGAAAGGACACTACTCTAATTTGGTGAAGGAAATAGACATACAGGTCCAGGAAGCACAGAGTCCCAAACAAGATGGATGCAAAGAGGCCCACTCCAAGACACATCATAATTAAAATGCCAAGGGTTAAATATATAGAGTCTTAAAAGTAGGGAGAGAAAACCTGAAGGCGGCCCATTAGACTGTTAGCTGATTTCTCAAAAGAAATTTTGCAGGCTAGAAGGGTTTGGCAATAATTACTCAAAGTCATGAAAAGCAGGGAACAGCCAAGATTGCTCTACTCAGCAAAGCTATCATTATAATCAAAGGGCAGATAAAGAGCTTTCCAGACAAGAAAAAACTAAAGGAGTTCATAATCACTAAATTATTATTATATGAAATGTTAACAGGACTTATTTAAAAGAAAGAAGATCAAAACTATGAACAACTAAATGGCAAAAATGCAAATCTATCAACAACTGACTAAGCGAACAAGAAGAACAGGGACTGAATCATGGATACGGAGAGCATTTTGTTGGCTACAATATGGGAGGATGGTGTAGGGGAATGGGTGAAGAGGTGAGGGCATTAAAAAGTACAAATAGGTAGTTACAGAATAGCCATGGGGATGTAAAGTATAGTATAGGAAATGGAGTAGCCAAAAAACTTTATGCATGATTCATGGACATGAATATTGGTGGGAGGACTGCCTAAGGAAATGTGGGGTGCTGGGGGTGGGAGGGAGGCAAAAGGGGAAAAATTGGGACAACTGCAATAGCATAATCAATAAAATATTATTTTTTAAATTTTTAAAAAAGGAAAATATAGTAACACAAATTAGAAAAGCAATCAATAAAATTATCCTTTAATTTTAATGAGACCATCCTTCTTACTAAGGTACCGAAAAGCTCAATGCACTTGATGATTAAACATAGAAAGCAGATTCTAGACACTAAAAAATGATCTTTTGCTCACATAAACAATTATCTTTATAAAAGAATATGTGTAAAGAACAAAGAACATTATTTATAAACTGAGAAAATCATAATTATTTTATTTTCAAATTTTACTCAGGAATTCATTAAAATTGATTAAGAGATAAACCTTGATTATCACACTCAGCAAGAAAAGGTACTCAGTGGTTTAATGTAAGTCAAACTACTCAGGAATTACTTACCAATAAGATTCTCCAGAGAGAGCAGCAGAATAACTGGACAAAGAACGAAGAAGGATCTCAGAAATTAAAACATATGTGGCCATTTTAAAGTATTCTGGGAAAACTTGTTTTTAATTGTAAAACCATTTTACCAGAGGTAATCTTAAGTACTTTAGTCCTAATAGTTTTGTTAACTCTAACCTTATTATAGTATCACTTATAAAACCCTTACGAAATACAAAGCAAACTAGACCTGTTTTTTCTTTATATTTTTTAAGCCACAAAAGTATTTATAAGAATTCATTATTTCCTTTATACCTACTTGAAAACATAACTCAAGCATACTTACTGCTGGTTTTTGTCATTTAAGGTATTCATGCCCTGGAGATCAGAAAGAGGTGTCCTGGGGTTTTTCCGGGTTATACCTAGCATTATAAAAAGCAAAATTTTTATTATCAGTGCTCAGAAAAATTACACATGAAACAATTAATTTCTAAAGACAAATGAAATTCATGTATTTTGATAGCAAATATCTGCTAAACATGTCAGAAGCATCTAAATAATAATATGAACCAAGTCCCATGTCTGTTACTTACAAATCTGACTTAACCAATAATGAACCCATTAGGGAATTTAATAATAAATTATTTTCTTTCTTCTCTCATTTAAACATTATCAGGTAATAAAAGGGTAACTGGGTTGAAGGTCTAGAAGTATAGAAGCTCGTAACTTAGCTTAACATTCAAAAAGTCCTAATGATCCCTTTGTATCCTGTTTCAGCAATAAATATAATGACATGGACTACAGATTTTAGAGATTAACTAATCTTACATACAAAAACACTGAAAATCAGAGATGACAAATTATTTCCTTAAGAATGACCAATACTTTTAAGTTATAATTTTCTTCAAATCATTCAATAAACACTGAGGCAGTATGAGGATATGGCTATCAATTTTCATAACATACACACACAAAAAAACATTTATTGTAGGAAGGAGTGAAAGCATACCTATTCAATATAACAATCTTGTCTGTAAAAAATCCTAAGTAACGCACAAAAAACTATTAGGAGTAATAAATGAGTTCAGTAAAATTACAAGATATAAGATCAATATTGAAAATATTCAATTGTATTTCTATACAATAGCAATACACAATCAAAAAATGAAATTAAGAAAACAATTCCATTAACGTCAATATAAAAGAAATAAATTTAACAGAAAAGTATAAAATGTCTATACTGAAAACTGCAAACGTCATTAAAAGAAATTTAATCTAAATAAATGGAATGCCATCCATGCTCATGGACTGGAAAACTTAATAATGTTAACATAGCAGTGATTCCCAAACTGACCTACAGGTCTATGCAACCCATTCTAATATTCCAGCTGCCTTGTATTTGCAGAAATGAGTAGACTCATCCTATCATTAATATGCATGTGCAAGAGACCCAGAATAGCCACAACAAGGCTGAAAAAGCGGTACATGGTGGGGGGACTCACATGTCCTGAGTCCGAACCTTACTGCCCAGAAACAGGACCTGAGACAACGTGGTACCAGCACAGCAACAGACACATGGGTCAACGGAAAGAAACTGAGAGTACAGAAGAACCTTCACATCTATGAGCAACTGAATTTTGACAAAGGTGCTGAGACAACTCGATGAAATAAAATTTCACTTATTAAGTTCCTAAGCCATGGACCCCAATTTCCTTATGACAAATTATTGTTTTCTACCCTCTGTTTCCATTCTTTTCTCCTGCATACTGAAACAATCATGTCCAGCCTTTCCTCATCGTTAGTAACTCAATTTTCAGCTCTTTCCTCTACTTCTTAGTATTTCTGAACTCGGTGTGCTCTCATCATTCAGGATTTTTACATCTGCCCCTGTAGGGCACGCTGGGCTGGAGTTTAGTTCCCATGGTATTTTTGTCTGGTTTTGGGATGTGAGTAGTAACACTGGCCTACTGATGTGATTTGTATAATGCTCCTTACTTCTCTATTTTCTGAAAGACTTGAGAACTGGAATTATTCCTTTCTTAAACGTTTCTTAAATAAAATTCATTTCTGAAGCTGTCTGGGTCTGAACACTTCTGTGTTTTTGTGTGAAGATTTTACTTATGAACTCAATATCATTAACAATATGGGACTCATCAGATTTTCTATTTTTCCTTGGGTCTATTTAGATGACTTACTGATATTGCACGAATTTGTCCATTTCATCAGTTGAATTTATTGGCATAAATGCTTATAATTTCTCCTCAAACTTTTTGGCAGCTCTCTCAGTTTCAGGATTTTCCTCCTAAATTCCAAGCTGCTTACTAAGAGTCCTCAACATTGTCCGCGGACACTTCAAGACAGTACGATCATGGTTTATGACTCTGAAGCTACAGGAGCTGGGAAGCACTTTGTGCAAAGAGCCACACATTCCCAATTCTTCCCCACCACTATGCTTAAAGAATGACTCTCCTCTGGTTTCTGCTTCTTTTTGGTATTCTTTGGTTTTCTAGTCTTTTGGGTCTTTTTACAGTGCTTTCAAATAGTTATTTTTAAATTTTTTCCAAGTGTTATCATTTTTACCTGAGGATTCACCTCACTGATTTACCACTAGCTAAAGCTGGAAACTGGTAGTCCCAATTTTTTTAAAAAACAATCTCCCAAAATTAAATTTATAATTTTATATATTATAAAATTTTAATTATTGGTAGTAATATAATGGAAAATGGAATACACTATCGGAAATAATGAAAAAGCTGCAACTTCCAGAAATGTAGAAATAAATTTGCAGGTGAACACAGGTAAATGTACAATTTCCTCATGCAGCCTATTCTGAAATTAGCTCCTTCCTATTCTGGATCCATATACGCTAAACTGGAATACAGTCAAGCCTAGGTTTTCAGGCAAAGAGACATGAAAATCAACAAAGCAAACAAACCACTTTCAACTATATATGTAAAAGTTAAAAACAACTGATTTAAGCTCCCCCAAAAGATCTATAGACTGTTTTAAACAATGTTTCATGGACTAAAATACTTTAAAAAGGAAGATAAATAAATGGAGTAAGGATTTGTATACCCTGTAGAAATTAAAACAGTAAAAACATAACATTTAAGAATGGCTTTTTTTTTTTAATGAAATACTTACCTTTATTCTTTCTAAAGTGAGAAAATATTTTAAATAATATTTTCCAAAATGTATTACATACTTTCTTATACCAAAACTCAAAACTAAGAAGAACTAAAAAATAAAAATAAAAAATAAACCCATAACATTTGCTTTTAGGAATTCTACTCATTGACAACTGAATACTAAAATTTCATGGAATTTCAATCACAGAATTTTGAAATTACCAAAGTATATGTGTAGTGAATTGTAAAAAGCTCAGAACAGAATATGTAAGTAATTTAGGTCTATTATATGCAAATTTCTGAGTTAAGCTTTAAGTATTTTGTAATATCCCATTATTCTCACTATATCAATAGCCAAATAACTATAATCCCACAAGTAAAAAAAAAAGGACACACACATTTTCATGCAGAATGAGTGTAACAAATAGAAAAAGAGGAAATGGAAACCAAGAGCATCTTTTTACACCTATTTTATAAAAAAAACACCCACTATGACTCTGTTATTCTTCCTTAGGCCAAAACATTGTGATAGCCTTGCTCTAAAATAGAACATAGGTAAATCTGACAGGAGAACTGCAATCAAGCTGATTTACCTATGATACATAAAAGCAACACTGTTGATACTGAAAGCATAAGCAAGCATAAATATCAGCTGGAATCAGAAAGGGGCAGACTTTAGGCAGTGTTGTTGGATACATTAATCATCTTGATTATGATGATGATTTTATAGGTGCATATATATGTGATAACTTATTAGACTCCATAGTTTTGAGTGAGTTGATTTTACCTTACTAAGATTTCAATAAAGCTTTAAAAAAAGCAGGAAAGAAAATCACTATTAATTTTTATCCATCACTCAGCTACTTTAACGCCAAAAATGAAAACCAATTCAGAGTCTGTAACCAAGTGTGATTAACAACTCTAGGATAAAAGGCAAATAGTCATTCAAGTTAAAGAACAGGCATATCAACTTTTTTAAGAGGAAAAAGAATAAAGTTTCAATGACAATATCCTGAGACCAGATAGGTCAAAGGATTGTGGAGATCACATTGCCTCCATAATTTATGTCCCACCCTGGTGTAGAAAGCTCCTGGTTTCCATTTCCAAATGGATATGCAATGACACAGAGTTTATCAGGATTTGCAGCCTTACTGTACTTCTCTTCCTTGCACCTCTGCAGAATCTCTAAGCTCCTCTGGTGGACTGGATGTTGGAGAAAGCTAAAACTATCCACACTTTTCAAAAGTGCACATGGCGCTGTATCATCATGTCCTTAGGAAGCAAAACAAAAAAATGGAGAAAAGAAAAAGACATTATAAGCCCAAACCAACAGAGCATCAAGGACAATGCTGCCAACTATCTTAAAGAGTATATAAAAATATATCAAATGATAAGGATTAAAGGTGAATGATTTTTCCAATTAATCTGAGGAAATTACACAACAATAACAGGAAAAGCTAAAGGTCCTTTTCAGGTATTCAAAATATACTTTTCAGTACTCAAAGCATTGTGAGTTAACACTATACTAAAAATTTCTAATTTAAAATACTAGGGAAATTTAAAAAACAATTGGCATGGTTCAGTTTTTTTTTTTAATGGACTCATTTTTATCAGGTCTGAAATATAATTAGCATATAGTTGGCAACAATGAAAGAAACACTGATGAACCCCAAAGAGGAATTTATCCAAAACAATTTACCGAAAGTTGAACATTTCTGCCACAAATCTTGCAATTAACAACACTTGTAGGAATTCCAACAAGTGTGTCAATGTTGAAAGAGTGAGAAGAAAGCACCACAGAGCAGGAAAACCCAGCAGCACTTCTGTATTTATAAATCAAAAAACAAGCGGAAAAATCTGTACCTCACCAGAGACAGAATTGACTATTGGTGGAAGAGAGCCCTTCATCAAGTGCCAAAGCCCACATCGGTGCTACTGAAAGAGTGGATCACTCAAGGAATAAGGTAGGGGGTGGCGGGGGAGGGGTTTTAGTACCACAAATATTAGCAGTAAATGGATTTAAAAGAGAATATAGGTTTTCCAGATTTGGGGGGACTTAAGTATCATTTTCTCAGAGAACATCTCTAGAGTTAGGACATTAAGTTCAAATTTATGTACATTTGCCTTTAAAATACAAAAGTGAATAGTTAACAACAGAGAGAGGCAAATTAATGAACTAAAGTTCCACTGGTGTATATTTACTGCATAATTAAGAATGAAATACTATCCATGAATAGTTCTCAAGGAAGAATCTTTTAAGAAGCTAAACAGAGGCAGAGTATTCAAAGAGGTCTGCAAAGCATAGTTTAGTCTAATTCCTTAAACTGCATTTCTATATCCAGAAAACACCCTCAGCTAAGGAGATAGAATTTTATGACACCATAGTATCAGATAATAATACTCATATAAATACCAAACTTTTAAAGATTTTATTTTTTTATTTATTTTTAGAGAGAGGGGAAGGGAGGGAGACTGAGAGGGAGAGACACAGCAATGTATGGTTGCCTTTTACACGGCCCTCACGGGGACCTGGCCTGCAACCTAGGCATGTGCCCTGACTGGGAATTGAACCGGGACCCTTCGGTTCCCAGCCCGCGCTCAATCCACTGAGCTACACCAGCCAGGGCTAAATACCAAACTTTTAAAAATGATTTTGAAAAAATTTTCCCATCCAATAATAAAAAAATGTAAGCCATTAAGGCACAATCTCATTCACCCAATTTGGAAAGGCCACAGTGGCAAATGTTCAATGTTTCTAAAAGACGTAACTATTACGAAGTTACACTCCAGTAAAAATAGTCTGTTCTCATTACTATCAATAACCCCTCCCTTGGCAGGCTGCCTGCATTAAGAATGCCTAGAATCAGACTAGTCTGCCCTTGGTTAGTTAGGGGAGAAGGGAGCTATCAGGTGAGGGGACAGGTTGAGAACAAAAATACTTGGTGAGTTCCACTCCTGCTTCATCGAAATTGTAATTTTAAAAAGTTATCACCAGACTTTCAGGCCCTTCAAAAATTACTTGATAATCTGATAGAAGTATGGTTATGGTATTAAAGTGTTTTATATAAAAGTTCAGGATATTAGATATACTGTCATCTAGTTTTAAGAAATCACTCAACGTTACCATAGCCACTGTACTCTACTTTCTATTTTATCTAATAAACTGCGGCAATGCCATTTGGATATGGGTGGTTTTCTTATCTGTGACTGTTTCGTGTCTCACTGTCATGCCTTAAGTTTGTTTTTTAATTTCCATTCTGTTTTCTATGCCTGCTTCTTAACTACTTTAAATCTTATTTTACAGACTACAATAACTACTTCCAAACCTTAAAATGATATTCCTTCTATTTGCTGTGTGTACCAATGCCCCATCTAAGTAGTTTCGTTTTCTTGGATAGTTTGTAAATACATTTTCAGTAGGGGTTATTTTCTAAAGAAATCTTAGAAACTCATAAAAGAGCTTTATTCAGTGTTTGCTTATGCTAGTTCCTGGTCTAGTTTTGATCATTTCTTTTTCTTTTCTTTTTTTACTGATGAAATAATCTTCTGTACCCTCTTCAGCAATGTTAGGCAACTGACCCTCTTGCTGACCCCAAGTCTGGAAAAAGACAACCAATTATTGAAACTATTGGGTTCAGTTCATTTGACATGCGGTTGCTCATGGTGCATTTCTAGTGTGTAAGTCAACAGAGCAATCATGACCCAGAGGTGAAGCAAAGCCGTAATTTCAAAAACATGTGCTACAGAGCATCTTCAGAGAAAAATTCCCAGATGGACACTAAACTGGTCAATTGAACTAGCAGCTTTGCAAACTTTTCCGTACATTCTTGCCAAATTAGTTTCTGTGTCATTAAAAAAACAGAAACATTTCACAGATGGGTGCCTTTGCCATTGTCAACTCCAGACATATTAACAGAAGACCCATTACTACCACTTTCAGTGGCAATTTCATCTGCTGCTCAACATGCGTCAGCTGGAAAGCTAGAGTTCATCAGTGTGTTGAGACTCTCCAGCACGAAGTGCTTCTGGATGAGAGTCTGTCAGTCGACGGAGTCAATTTTCTAACTCTGACTGCTACTGCTCAAGGCAGTGATTTTCCAGCCTTTTTCATCTCATGGCACACATAAACTAATTACCAAAACTCTGCAGCACACCAAAATATATTTATTTTGCCAATCTGAAGAAAGGGGTATAACTGTTACTCATTCACACCAGATGATTATTGTTGACTGTTGTCTTTTTTTTTTTTTTTTTTAAACAATCTAAGGGAAAAGACGTCAGTGCCCCTGACTAATTAGTCAGGTACTGCATGTTTTAAAAATTCTTGTGG
Organism: Micronycteris hirsuta; assembly: GCA_004026765.1. Taxonomy (NCBI): domain Eukaryota; kingdom Metazoa; phylum Chordata; class Mammalia; order Chiroptera; family Phyllostomidae; genus Micronycteris; species Micronycteris hirsuta. The sequence goes on along the minus strand of PVJI01006858.1, from coordinate 31,198 downwards.
GACACCAATTGAAAACCACTGGCTTAAGGTTTATTGGTAAGCTGATGCCTGATTTTTTAAATTTCTTCGTCTCTATTTTTAATTGTTTTGCAGTGTGTTCTTTGTTTGATATACATCTTCTATTCTGCCGTTAGCCCTTTAGATGTTTTATGTCCAGGTATTTGGTCTTGCAGATCTTGCAACAGTTTTCTTGTTATTCTGCTTCACTAACCTGCTGAGCCACCAGATCCTGTAATTCAGGTCTCAGCTGATGTATCTGACCCATCAGCTTCTGCAGTTCTTCCCTTTGCACCTCTTTTTCATGCAGTTCTTTTAGCTCCACACTATTTAGCAATACTGCTATCTAGACCTTCAAAACCAGATCCTTCTTTTAAGCTGTTAATCAATTTCTCTTTCAATTGGAGTGTTCTAGTAGCTTTATACTTGTAGTCAATTAATTACTGTTTAAAGGACTCCAAGCTGAACTTACACATTTTGACTTGCTGCTGTAGCTCATCAACTTTCTTCTCATCTGAGCATTTTCTGCCAAAGTAACTACTTCTGCCAAATTCTGATCTTTCACTTCCATTGTATTCAGGCATGCAGCACACTGATTCTGCATTTGTTTATAGCTCTCCTGGCTCTCTCTGAGTGGCACCCACTTCATGCAGTCTCTTGTGATTTTTCACTCTGTAAGGCTTCTGATGCTTCAGTGTGAGAATTCAGTAGCTGGTCAGCTTTTTAGAGTCTCACTTCCTGGACAACTAGCTGGGAATCCATTGCACCCACCACTTCAGTCAGGTCATCTATTTGGGCTTAATGTACGCATTATTCACTCTTTGAATGGTAAACATTCCACTTCTCAATTCATGCTCTTAGTTTAATTCTTCTTGAGTCTCCTTGGCTCTCTGACACAATGAGGCCATTTCTTGTTAAAGACTGAACTTCATTCCTCAGCAGCTGATTCGCCAGCAGAAGATTAGAGAGTTCATATAATTCGCCATCATCAGCACAACAATGGGAAATTATAACAGTGGGTATTTCTAACCCACCTCAACATTTTGTTGACATAGTTTCTGTAAATACTGATTCTGACTAATATGTGACAAGTACATAAACAGCATGCTTGTATAAGAATCCTAGGAACTAATTTCAAAAGATACAAACTCCAATCTTCAGGCACCCAAGCTCTGGAACGTTTGCTGACCCTCGTCCGTGATGACATGAAGCCAGGATGTCTAAACCAGGATGGCGCACACCAGACCATCACTTTACCTTATCGGAATGGACTGTGCTCGTCTGCACGTAGAGAACTTTTCAACTCCCTCCCTTGATCTCTTTGTTCTGTTTCCCCTCTTCCTCCTTATAAGAACCTCTGCCTACATTGGGATGTTAAGATGGGCTTTGAGACATGAGTCCCCCATCTTCCGGATGGCTGGCATTTTAATAAACCACTTTCCTTTACATCAGCACCTGTCTCTTGAGTATTGGCTTTTGAAGTGGCACACAGCTGGACCTGCATTCAGGTATGTACACTAGGGATTGGGTTATGATTAGTGCAGGAAGCATTTGATGATACAGTTTTCTTTAAAGAACCCTCTTGGACTTCATGACCAGAATCTGAGTTGTTAGAGGCTTCATGGCTTTTCTTCGGTGGTTTTAACGGTGGTTATGCTGGTGTCCACAGCACTGACACTTGTTGTCCAAGAACATGAAGGACAGGTGTCTTGTCCCCCACCCCATTTTTTCCACCCACTGGTAGGCTCCTTCTGTGAACTATTAAGAAAACCAAACAACAGATCATCACCAGGTTCTTTTTTCTTTGTTTTTTTTTTAATTGTTTTATTGTTTATACTATTATAGTTGTCCCAATTTTTCCCCCTTTGCCACCTTCTCTATCTCTCTTTTTTTCAATCTCCAACCAAACTGGGATGAAAAGGAACAGATGTGTTGCAACAAGATGGGAGGCTTCCACTGTGTGCCAGATCCTGCTTTCTCATCTGTGGTGCCAGCTAAGATGGTAGATTTTTGATTTCTAATGTTATCAGCTGCTCAGGAAATGTAATTAGCTTTAAATCCAGTCTAGTAAAGTCAAATCCGTATTTTGCTGATGAAGTTCAGGACAGTCAGTATTTTTGCTACACATGATGCTGCTGGTGGTCTCTTTTATACTGAAAGCTGCTGCAGCCCCTTAAGGTACTTGGTTTAAAATATCGTCTCCCTTGGAAGCAAGATCAGCAAACCAGGACTAGATGGCCGCAGGAAAATCCTACATGCAAACCACAGGACTCTGGAGAAGCGGTGCCACAGAACTGATGCCCTGGGCTGCCCTGCTCAGCAGCTGGCTGGGAGAAGACCCAGACTGAGAAACGTCCTCTCATATCTGCCATAGCCCTGTCACGGACCTGCTACTGTTCCGGAAGACACAGAAGGGCAGTGAGTGCCCCAAACCAGAGTGGCTGCCGAGCCACCTCAATGGCTAGGAGCCAAGAGCAGTTACCTGGAGGCCCAGTAATTTCTTAATTTAAGAATATTCACCAAATTCATAGTATATATTCAGACCCCATATGCATGCATGGTGAAAATGTGAGGCACGGATTTTTTTAAAGGTGGCTTTAAAAAAAACTTATCTAAGGCATAAAACAAATTGCTAATGTTCTTTCTCCAGGCAAAAACATCAGGAATAATTTTTCAATTATCTTTTCAGTGACTTAAACCCTCTGAAGCTCCTAACCACATAAAAGAGGCTTAACCCAAGCTCCACTATATCAGCCAAACCTGAAACTTTGTCTTCAGTCCTGTAATAGGTTCTATAATGTCATCTCCCAGGACTTGGGCCACTTCTTAAAGTTATATTTCAGTATACGTGCTGCCAAAGCCAGCACTTAAAGGTATATTTCACACACAATAAAATTCCAACAATCTCAAATATACAGTTTGATGAGCTTAAACAAATATTTGTACCCATGTAATCCTCAATCAAGATATAAAACGTTTTTATCATTTCATCGAGTTATTTTATGCCCTTCCAGTACTACCCATGCTCCCTCCCAGAGGCATCAAATTATGATTTATACTGGGTTGGCCAAAAAGTCTGATTAGTTTTTTCCGTAAAATAAAAGACACAGTTTTCCATTTCAACAACAACTTTATTGATTTGGGTATTTTGAGTATGTCGGCTATCTCCCACACAGCATAACATTGATGGTTCTCAATCGATGTCTCAATTTGATTGCTATCAACTTCAACTGGTCTACAGGACCGTGGAGCGTCGTTCAGCAAGAAATCTCCAGCAGAAAACTTCACAGACCACTTTTGACACATTCGAGCAGTCACAGCAGATTCTTCATACACTGCCCAAATCTTTCTTTGCATTTCAGTTACGTTTCTACCTTTCTTGAAATAATAAAGCATAATATGCAGAAAATGTTGCATATATTCTTCCAGCTTCAATATTAAAATTCATTTATTTTCCTAAGTTATTTTAAATGCATGCTGATCTGACAGATGTCACAATACAATGTAACAAAATTATTTCAAATGAAGTTAACGGCATCTAAGAGCCACAAGAGCCATCTTACGGAAAAACCCAAACTTACTTTTTGGCCAACCCAGTATCACTATGCAATGTATTACTTTGCCTATTAAACTAAATAAAACAACACGGAATGTATCCTTTCATGTCTGGCTTTCTAGCTCAGTATTTTTTTGTGGCTCATTAATTATTACTGTCAGTAGTTTCTGTCCCTTTTATTGCTGAATAATGTAACTTGGTAGGAATATATCACAACTTGGTTATCCATTCTTTCACTGACGAATATTTTGATGTTTCCAAGTAGGGTCTCTGGACGTGTGTGTGTGTGTGTGTGTGTGTGTGTGTGTGTGTGTGTGTGTGTGTGTGTGTGTGTGTGTGTGTGTGTGTGTGTGTGTGTGT